>VWZI01000797.1:289615-324298 GCA_013396835.1 Psilopogon haemacephalus | reverse complement strand
CACCTCCTCTTCCAATTCTCCTCTCTGATTAAGGTTGCTGTTCTTTTGTTTCCCCCAATTCTCTAATATTTGCTCATTTTATGTTTTACACAGTCAGTATATCCTCTCCTTAAATAAGTAGACTGATTATTTTGCTGTATATTTCTCAATTATTTTCTCCTTGAATCCTCCTAGTATTTTGTATTGGATCCCTTGGGATGTTCCAAAAGGAATATAAGAAGGATGAGATTCTCTATCACATTCAGTGAGCATCCTTAAGGTCAAGGACTCTTCCTATCAGATGCTTTAAACTGCTGTTTCCTTCTGGAAGCTTTCATTTTACTGTCTTATAAACTATTTAATACCTGTAGAAAAAAAAAAAGAGGAAAACAAATATAATTATAAGATCATTTGCCAAGCACCCTCAAGGTGTTAACTGTAATAGTATCACTGACAAGATAATTTCTTGTGTACAATCTGTGCTGTTTGCTAGGTGTTCTGCACACTCTGTTTTTTCTTCTTTTAAGGTGTGAGGAAGACATCAATGAATGTGAAAGAGAAGAATGTGAAAATGGTGGCTCCTGTGTCAACATATTTGGTTCGTTTCTGTGTAACTGCACCCCTGGCTATGTGGGGCAATACTGTGGTCTTCGCCCCGTGGTGGTTCCAAATATCCAAGCTGGGCATTCGTATGTTGGCAAGGAGGAGCTGATAGGAATTGCTGTGGTCCTGTTTGTCATATTTATGTTGATCATCCTCTTTATCATCTTTCGCAAAAAAGTGTTCAGGAAGAACTATTCCCGCAACAACATCACACTCGTACAGGACCCAGCTACTGCTGCCCTGCTCAACAAGAGCAATGGCATCCAGTTCAAGAACATGAGGAACAGTGGAGACACTAGAAATATCTACCAAGAGGTTGGGCCTCCTCAGGTCCCCGTGAGGCCGATGGCCTATACCCCTTGCTTCCAGAGTGACTCGCGGAATAACTTGGACAAGATAGTGGATGGACTTGGTGTGGAGCACCAGGAGATGACAACGTTTCATCCTGAGTCCCCTCGAATACTGACAGCCAGGCGAGGGGTGGTGGTGTGCAGTGTGGCTCCAAACTTGCCCGCTGTGTCTCCCTGTCGCTCTGACTGTGACTCCATCAGGAAGAGCACATGGGATGCTGGGACTGAAAGTAAGTATCGTTACTCTTCCCTGTCATAGAATGCAGCAGGTACAGTGGCACTGGTGCTTTTGAAGCTCCAGACTCATACAGTTACAACTGTTGCATTTCTGCAAGAACTGATTTGATTTCATTTTGAAAGGTTATAATTAATTGAGATGTACAAAGCCTCTACTTGTATGCATTAAGTATGACTAAACACATTTATTTCACTTGCTCAGAAAGTACATATGAGTAAGTGCTCTGAGTGTTAGTTCTTCAAGTGATACAATGCAATCATCTTTCTATTGGAAAAAATAATAATAATTTGGGGCAAAATTCTCAAACACTGCTAGGTCTGGGCAATTTGCCTCTTGAGGAAATTGAACTTCCTGCAAGATGCAATCTCGTTTTGCAACAGGGATGTATAAACTAATATTCCCTACTTCCAGCATCTGAAAATCGTGCACTAGTTCTGGGATCATCTTTTCTGCCCAGTGCAGCCCCAGGTATCACAGTGATCACAATGTTTCTGATCCCTACACTTAATCCTATTTGTGCTCTAGTGGTTTCTTAATTGAGAGAAACCTGAGAGGAACCCAGCCTGGGACCTTGGAGAGGTGAGTCAACTTCATGAAGTTCAATAAGGCAAAGTGCAAGATCCTGAACCTGAATTGGGGCAATCCTCGATACCAGAACAGGCTGGGAGGTGTTGAGATTGACAGAAGCCCTGCAGAGAAGGACTTGGGGGTGCTGGTTGATGAGGTGCTTGACATGGGTCGGCAACATGTGCTGGCAACCCAAAAAGCCAACTGTAACCTTGGCTGCATCAAAAGATACATGGCCAGCAGGCCAGGAGGTAATTCTGCTCCTCTGCTCTGCTCTTGTAAGACCCTCACCTGGATCACTGTGTGCAGCTTTAAGAAGGGCATTCATCTGTTGGAGTAGGTCCAAAGGAGGGCCACAGAGATGATCAGAGGGCAGGAGCACCTCTCCTCCAAGGACAGGCTGAGGGAGCCTGGGTCTGTTCAGCCCGAAGAAGAGAAAGTGGAGGGAGACCTTGTAGCAGCTTTCCAGTACTGGAGGCAGTCAGGTAGACATGCTAGGAGACCTGCATGGCTGAGCAAGGAACTCTTGAAGGAAATCTCAGGGAAAAAAGAAACTTACAATTCATGGATGAAGAGATTTGTATTTGTCACTTGGGAGAACTATAGAGGAGTTGTCAGGGCATGTAGGAAGGCAACAAGGAAGGCCAAAGCCCTCTTGGAACTGAAACTGGCCAAGGCAGTAAAAGAGAACAAGAAGGGCTTCTTCAAATATATCAGTAAGAAAAGGAAGAATAGGGAAGGTGTGGGGCCACTGCTGAGTGAGGAGGCAGCCTTGGTAACTGAGGATGCAGAGGAGGCAGAGTTGCTGGATGCCTTCTTTGCTTCAGTCTTTACACCTAAGGCTGAACACTCCTATGTACTCCAGACCCTGGATGAAGGAGAGGAAGCCTGGAGGAGGGAATGCTTCCTGCTGGTCAGGGAACACTGGGTTAGGGATCAATTACACAAATTGAACTACACAACTTGAACATTCACAAGTCCATGGGCCCTGATGAGATGCACCCAGGAGTGCTGAGAGAACTGCCTAATGTTATCACTCTGCCACTCTCCATCATTTTTGCCAAATCGTAGCAGACAGGAGAGGTGCCTGAGGACTGAAAGAGAACCAATGTCACTCCAGTCTTCAAAAAGGGCAAGAAAAAGGTTCCAGGGAACTATTGACCAGTCAGCCTCACCTCCTTCCCTGGAAAAATGATGGAGTGGCAACTTCTGGAGGATGTCTCAAGGCACTTGGAAGAGAAGAAGGTTATCAGTAGTAGTCAGCATGGATTTACCAAGGGGAAGTTGTGCTTGACTAATCTGATAGCATTCTATGATGACATAACTGAATGGATAGATTCAGGGAGACCCTTGGATGTAGTCTACCTTGACCTTAGCAAGGCCTTTGACACCATCTCCCATGACATCCTAGTGAGAAAGCTCAGGAAGTGTGGGATAGAAGACAGTGAGGTGGATTAGGAACTGGTTACAAGATAGAGTTCAAAGAGTGGTGATCAATGGGGAGCTGTAACCAGTGGAGTCCCCCAGGGATCGGTGTTGCGTCCAGTCCTGTTCAGCATCTTCATCAATGACATTGATGAGGGGACAGAGCCTGCTCAGCAAGTTTGCTGATGACACCAAACTGGGAGGCTTGGCTGATACAGCTGAAGGCTGTGTCACCATCCAGTGAGACTTGAACGGACTGGAGATCTGGGCACCAGCTGAATCAAATGAGGTTCAACAAGGACAAGTGCAGAGTCTTGCATCTGGGGAGGAATAATAAACTGCACTAGTACAGGTTGGGAGGTGATCTGCTGAAGAGCAGCCCTGTGGAGAGGGACCTGGGAGCCCTGGTGAATAACATCCATGGGGCAGCAATGTGCCCTTGTGGCCGAGAAGGCCAATGGGATCCTGGGGTGTATTAAGAAGAGTGTGTCCAGCAGATCAAGGGAGTTTTTCCTCCCCCTCTACTCTGCCATGGTGAGACCTCATCTTGAATACTGTGTTCAGTGGAAGGCTACAAGGATGATTAGAGGACTGGAGCACTGCCTTATGAGGAGAGGCTGAGGGACCTGAGGCTTTTTAGTCTGGAGAAGAGAAGACTGAGAGGGGATTTAGTAAATGTTTATAAATATCTGAGAGCTGGGTGTCAGGACGGGGCTGAACAGGCTCTTCTCACTTGCTCCCTGTGATAGGACAAGGAGCAATGGATATAAGCTGTAGCACAGAAGGTTCCACCTCAACACAAGGGGGAACTTCTTTACTGTAAGGATCACAGAGCACTGGCACAGGCTCCACAGAGAGGTTGTGGAGTCTCCTTCTCTGGAGACTTTCAAGGCCTGTCTGGATGTGTGCCTGTGTGACCTGAACTAGATTCTGTGGTCCTGCTCTGGCAGGGGAGTTGGATTCGATGATCTCTTTGGGTCCCTTCCAACTCCTGGCATCCTGTGATCCTGTGATCCTGTGGTACAGGAAAGATGGAGAGTGACTATAAGGGCCTGCAGTGAACAGGCCAATGGGCAGTGGTTTTAAACTAGAGCAGGGTAGATTTAGACTATACATTAGGAAGTTCTTTACTATGCGTGTGGTGAGGCACTGGAACAGGTTGCCTAGAGAAGCTGGGGATGCCTCATTCCTGTAAGTGTTTAAGACCAGGCTAGATGGGGCTTTGAGCAATCTCACCTAGTGGAAGGCATCCCTGCCCATGGCAGGAGGGTTGAAACTAGATGATCTTTAAGGTTCCTTCCAACTCAAGTCATTCTATGATTCTGTGATAACACAGTGCCCCCTCAATTCCTGAACAAGTTTCTAGGCAAGCAGCAAACTGCATTTTCTGTCATGGCAGGAAATGCCAGTTTGCTGGGACAGAATAACAGCCCTACTTTGCCTATCCTTGCCAGGTGTTTGTATTGACTAGAAGAAGGTGGCATCAGCATTTTTTAGCAGTTTTTCTTAATGCATCGTCAAACTCTATGCAACACAGCATAAACAAAAATTGTCAAGTTAAACGCCATGATCCAGAAACTTTCACAGTCCCATAGTTTAAAGCAATAGGAATTGAAGAAAAGAGAGGACTCAGGCTCTGGTCTGCATGTTTTCATCTAAGGTAGCACTGGATAAAATCGTCCAGTGAAAAACAGGAACTGATTTTAATTTCTTTGCTCTGTATTTCACAGTTGTGTTGTGTCTGACCTTTGTAACCATTAGGTAACAATTCTGCTGATTGAAAGCATTGTCATGCCAGCCCCCATACCTGCTCTGTTCTCTGTTCTCCTGTGTGTTTCTGCTGCTGACGCTGCTGGTGTCTGTATGAATTTCTGCACAGCATGAGGCCATGCCATGACGAGGGAGCTCAGCTGTTAAGGAGTGGGAAGCAGTGCAGCTTTGTGACTGCAGCACTCGCTCTGTCTACTATATATACCCTGCTTCTCAGCAGGAGGAAATCAGCCCTTACTGTATGGAGGTGCCCCATGCTGGGTAGAAATATCTACAGCTAGCAGGTGCAGAGCTGTACTTACATATTTGCAGCACCTGAGCTTGCTCATTAACCTAGGTATCTATCTCAGTACTTACTATGGAGGGTAACATTTTGTATTCCTTATTATCACTTACGTAATGCATAGCAAAATGTGTTTATTCACGTGTGTTTAATTGCATGAGGATTTATACCATAGGCTGCAGTTACATTTCCAAATTGTAGAAGAGTTGTCAAGACTGAATGTCCCTGATGAAAAGCAATGTAAATTGAAGCATAATCTATTGTATATCAGTGGTGAAGCTGTAAAAATCTGATCCAAGAGCCACTGATATGAATAAAAAGATGCGCAATAATATACTGAGCATTGAATGAGCCTCTAATGAGGCTCTCAAATGAAGAAATGAACAGTAAAGATAAATGTAACTGTAATCTCTCGTATAAGATGTTTGTATCACATTTTTTCAGTCATCATTTTCTTTGCTACTGAGACTACATGTCATCTAAAAAGGCAATACCAAATACAGATGTTTCTTCCATGATTACAGTGGTGTCAGTCACTTGGAAGACTCTCTGGGCTTCAAACAATCAAAAAAATCTAGGTATCTTCATCAGATGACTTCTAGAGCAATAGGTCATTTCCTCTGTCTGAAGGAAATAATTTTATTCTTACAAAAAATAAAGCTACTTGTTGGCTGTATTTAAATGGCTCCATAGTATAAACAGACAAATTTGCTTACCTAGAGAGTATCATTTTGCTTTGTTTTTGCTGTCAATGAAGGTAAAGGGGTTGATGACGCTGAAGAAGTGACCTGTTTTGCAGGAAGTAATAAAGGCAGCAACTCTGAAGTACAGTCCCTCAGCTCCTTCCAGTCTGATTCCGGTGATGATAATGGTAAGAAATGGTTTTATCTTTATTATGCTGAGGATAATGCTATTTAATTGACTTTCTAATATTTAGGTGGTATCTAGAAAATGTGTTACTGACACTAGAAGTCAGAAAGTCCTGGGTTTAAATCCTCACTTTGTGTCAGTTTTTCAAAGTACAGAAATGACAGAATCACAGAATATTAGAGGTTGGAAGAGACCTTGAAAGATTCATGTAGTCTAACCCCCCGACAGAGCAGGATCACCTATAATTAGAATCTCGATGCTAGGAGATGTTGTATCAGTATCAAGCTTTACAGTGAATTAGAGGTGTGATGAAGCAGAGTCACATTGACAAGATATAAATCAACTAATAGGTTGCAAGTGAAGCCATAGAATTTCTATGATTTCCTCTCTTGTAAGAGCACAATTTTCATGTTTTATCAGTCAAGTTAAAGGGAATTTCTATGCTGTGTGCCAGGTCTTATTCATGATCCCCAAAAAACTCTGTTGGTGTTCAGCAGCAACAGTAAGCAGATGAGCCAGTCCCTGGTGGCTTGGCCCCTCCCTGGCAATCACAGCTCACTGAACAATAGAGCACCATTAAATCTTTTATCGGTTCATGTTCATTGCCTGCTCTTATGTCCTACATCATTATCCCAGTGGGTGACATAGGCAGAGCCATATACACAGCCTGAAAGAGTCCTACAAAGTCAGAGCAAACCTTTGTTCCTAAAGGCCCATGGATGTTGAGTGGTGGGTCTGAGTAAAGGCAAGATGTTTCTGCTGGGAAGGGATGATGGATGTCAGGGAAGCCTCATTCAGATACACAGAAAAAGATTAACAAAAAGAAATTGCACCTAGTTTCCTCAGCCTCCAGTTAATGAACTGTCTGGAGACTGAGTTCCTCAGTCATGTCATGCAGCTTTTCCCCAGCTACTGCTAAATGTTGGAAAAATCACTTAAAGAGAAGTGCACTTGCAGTTCCTTTCGGTTCAGCTGTGGCTGAAGCAATTTTTGTCAAACTTCTCAGTGCTTTTCTGCCCCTACTCTACCCCAAAAACATTTTGGTTTTTTTAGAGTAATTTTTAGAGTTGTTATTATTATTTTCATAATGTATATTTATATTATAATTACTTTCAGAATAATTATTCTGGTCATCATTTATTGTTGTGGTTACTTCTTATATCTCCCAAATTCTAATTAAGCTTTTCAAGCATCTTATCCTGCCCCCATTTAAATGGGTAACACAGTGTCCACTGAGGCTAGATTGGACCATTGGTGCCTGCTCATTTTTTGTGAAAGCTGTATTTAAAATATGGTCTTTAGAGATAACAATTCTAGCTCAGTCTCTAAACAAATCCGTATCTTCAGGGAAAATTAAAGAAACTTAAATCATCTAAGTAATTTTGCAGAGGTCAATCCAAGACTGCATGCTCTGGTTTTCTTACAGTGGCAGAGAATGCAGTGAAAGAGCTTAAAATATAAATACAGGCATAAATAAACATATATATATGCTTGTATATATGTGCAGAGAGGCTAAGGAATATCTCTCCTAAGGCCATAAACCCTTCCCCTCCCTGTAATTTTAATTCTTTATGCTTAACATCCCTGCAAAGGGTAAAAAGTTGTCACAGAAACCACAACAAAAACAATTCAGCATCCACACTCTGTGGCCAGGCTTCTCCTTCTCAACACTCCTTCCTCCAAAACCAGCTAGCAGAGGGCACAGGCTTGTGTCATGCTGCTGTACAGCTGACTGTGCCAACACTGTCTTGTGAAACTGGTTAGTGGCTTCCAACTGGGGAAACTTGTTTTGCACCAGAGAGGTACTTGGAGGTATTTCAGTGAAGCTGTAAACAGCCCTGTGCTGCTCAATTTCTGTCAGGTGCAGGCAGCCTCCACTCACACTCTCCATGGTGCGTGGAGCCTTTTTTTGCTGGGTCAGGTAGGGTTTCTCTCACTGTGCAAACTCTTTCCTTTTTTTTGCCTTATTTCTACTGCACCTAAATTGCTCAAGTCCCTTAGTCTTGCCGAGAGTAGTTAGCAGTGTCTTTTGTCATCAAAAATAAAGTTTAAAAAATCACTAGTCAAAATTTTTGAAAGAAAATATTGCCCTTCTCCAGCAATAATATTTTGAGAAGCTTTTCAGAGGCACGTTACAAGTTTCTGTAGTAAGATGTTTTGAAGAGAGGTAGGGAGAGTGACAAAAGTGTATTTTTAGGTTAGTTTCACTACTGGCCACTGGATGCTTGTGCTGGGAAATCCACAGAACTTGTTGATGAGAGCAGTTTTTACCCCTGAAGAGTGCTATATTTGGATATTGCCTTGCTCTGAATCACACAGAATCACAGTGGCTGGAAAAGACCTTTAAGATCCCCAAGACCAACCATTATTGGACAGGCTGAAGAAGTTGGGGCTTTTCAGCCTGGAGAAGAGAAGGCTTCAAGGAGACCTTATAGTGGCCTTCCAGTATCTGAAGGGGGCCTACAGGAAGGCTGGGGAGGGACTATTCACAAGGTCTTGTAATGACAGGATGAGGGAGAATGGGTTCAAATTGGCGGAGGGAAGATTTGAACGGGATGTTAGGAGGAAGTTCTTCACCGTGAGGGTGGTGAGGCACTGGAACAGGTTGCCCAGGGAGGTTGTGTCTGCTCCCTCCCTGGATGTGTTCAAGGCAAGGCTGGATGAGGTCTTGAGCAACCTGATCTAGTGGGAGGTGTCCCTGCCTATGGCGGGGGATTGGACCTGGCTGATCTTTGAGGTCTCTTCCAACCTAAACCATTCTATGATTCCGTGATTTCCCTCCCTTCCCTGAGTATGGTCTGCTCAGTGCCCAAGAGAGCCAACACTTAATTGCTCTGCTGGCCTTCACTTTTGACCTTCTGTCTAAGTTGCTTTTCTATTAGATTTTACATCTGCCCTCCATTTCTTTTCCCAGCCATGCACCGTGTAATTATATGAAGTCACTTACTCTTCCACAATATTCATTATGCATTAGTCATTACAAATCTCCCTCACCTCAGCCATTGTTGACCACACAAACATGCACAAGTCAGACAGAGAACGTGATTTCGTTCGTTTATCAAGGCTCTTTTTTCCCTAAGATTTCACAAGGAACAAGGAAATTGGATGAGATCCTTGGTCTTATGCCCAAAATTTAGCAAGGATGTAAAAATATTCAATATATATTTGAACGGAACTACTAATGTTAACATGTTTCTTATGACCTCTAAGTCTGTTATGTATGAAACAAAAAAAGTATGCCTTGCCCAACATTTCTGGTCCTCTTCTAGCCTGCTCCAGTGCAATCAGTTTTCTCAAAGTTAAAGACAAAAGATCAGATCCAGTACTTTCTGAAGCAGGTCTTTCCCTCAAAGGCAAGGATGTTAGTCAGTCACAAAATGCAGATCATCCAGAGGACCATGCATTGCTGGTCTGTTGGACTCCATGTTAAACAATTGTACATTCTATGTTAATTATCTCAAGGGAAGAGTATGTTTTGGTAGAACACTGCAGAGAACACACAAAGCAGTTGTGAAAATACTTTGTCAGACACAGATAAAAAATGGAATCAAATCTACTTGTATGTGTCCTCATAATTACAGCAGTAAAGACCCACTAAAATTAAGTACAATCTACTACTATAGAGTAGGCACAACAAAAACAGTAAATAGGCAGAACATTTCTCTTAGGAACTAGGTTGAGCTTAGAACCATTTTGTGATGGATTAAAAGACAATAATCCCTTGGAGCATGTGGCACCATCTGTGGAGACCTTTAAGCAAGAATGAATTAGAAATTAATGTCAGGTAGACAAGATACTGCTTTGGTTAATTGAATCAGCTGACCAGTCCGCTTGAATTTATGAGGCCATACACATCATCCCAGAAGCCTTTCTGGAAATGCTGGTTTGGAATTTATCACCACTCTGAAAATGTATGGGATTATCTGAAATGAAATGTCCTGCAAGCCACTGCACAAATCATGCACTGGTCAGCAGCCTCTTTTTTTTCAATGTCAGTTCTGTCTATTTGAGAGAATTTATTGTGGTAACATACAATGTGTGTTATAAATACTAACCTGAAGCTGTCCTTCCCCTCCCTTTATTTTCTGCTTTCCCTCCCCTGCAAGCTTCCATAGTGACTGTCATACAGCTTGTCAACAATGTAGTTGACACTATAGAAAATGAAGGTATTTAATTTTTTTTAAATTTCTTGTTATGCAACAATGCTTCCTATTTTCATTGTGAAACATTCCAGCAGAACCTCACTAATCCACACTTGCCAGCCAGCCTGTGGCAGGAACTGGGTTTTTCAGATCAGCATGTTCACCAGCAAACACAACACCATCAGAGGAATGTACCACAAAGTAACTGTGGGTAGTTGGAGGTGGTAGAGAAGGTGCAAAGGCCTTCAACCTCTTCTGTTCAAGTCAATGTTTTTGCTTGCTTATTCACATTGCCTTAAAAAAAAATTGGTTAGATTGATAATGAAGCAAAAACACACAGATTATGTTGGATTCAGAGACTTGGAAACAGGTGACACAGGAAGGCTGTAAAGTATCTCAGGCTGCAGCAGAGCCACGTTGCACACTCCCATGGGACCAGTCAGATAGAAGTGAAGTGATGGTATGCAGGTGGCTCATTCCTCCCAAACAAAAAGATGTGTAAAAACAACTCCATGGATGCCACATAGCCAGGCAGCCTGCCTGCCCCTGCCTTTCCCCTAGAGTTGATGTGCCCATTGAACACAAGCATGGCATTTGGGTCCAAGGAGCCAACACTCAGCTTGCCACTGACCTCCTGCATAACCTCAGGCACATCATGTTGCAAGGTAATTGTTTTCCCCATCTGTAAAACAGGGCTATCATTATTTCCCTTTTCCATAAAGCACTGAGGAAATGTATAATAAATAAATATTGCTTTTATTTATTTATACATTTAGCTTACTCTTGGGAAAGTGTCAGGTGAACATTGACTGAATTTATCCAGAAGTCCATCTGTCTTTAGCAGATTTAAGCCATGTTCTGCAGACTTCAGCTAATATAATCTGCATAATTCTTAAAGATGATCAAGTAAATAATTTATGTGAAATGACTTTATTTTCTTGAACCAGTGTCATGGTAATTTTGAAAAGCACTTTCACTCCTAGCTAGTGATGGTACCTGGGTGTTTGTCTGTTGTATATTACTGATTGCCTAAGTATAGGAATGGCATTCTTCTCACTGTCAAATAAAATGAACTAGCCAAGGTTCATTGAGAAAGAAAGTCCCATTCAAAAAGTAAGAAAATAACCCTGAAAGAAAACCATAGACACTGTAAATGGCCTTACCTTCATAAAGGAAAGCTTAAGCAAACACATTGGCTTTACAGGTCAGAAAAGGCCAGTCTGGCTGCAGTTTCAGGAGACTGTCACTGAAAATGCTTTGTCCACTTCCCAGTTCCTTACATGAAACCTAGGAACCTTGCATGCTCTGCAGCGGAGCTGGTGGAAGAGGTGAATAGTTAGTCTCACTGGATCTCCCAATGCAGCATGGGCAGAATCACTGCTGGAGAGCCCCAGGAGGGTGGAACTCCTTCCCCAGGGAGTTTCTAGTGGTTGTGTGAGTCAGCAAATTAGTGAGGTTCTCCTGGATCCTGGAACGACACAGCTCAGAGGGATCTGATGCATCTCGATATGTCATTCACTNAAGAAAAAAAAAAAAAAAAAAAGTGAAGGAGATTAGTTAGGGCCGGTTCAGACACTGCTGCTAAACCCACAGTAGCCCCATGCCTCCTTGACCCAGGCTAATAGAGAGCAGGCAGAAAGCTACTGTCTTGCCAGTGAGCTAATGAAGAAATTACCATCACCACAAGTACCATGTGGTGATAGACAAGGACAGGAGTGATGTTAATAGATGAAGGCCTGAAGAGCAGTCTTTTCTGCCCTCATCTGTGGCTGAGATCCAGATTTTAAGTACTATAATGCCGTGAAGGTCTATTTACCTGGCCAGACCTCCTCCAGCAATGCAGTCCAGAGACCTTGCCCAGTGACTTCTTGCATGAAGCCAAATAACATGGCTGAACAAGAGCATCTCATCTAGAAAATGCTGCAGCTTATTCCCTGCTCTTGTCTCACATGAACCCTCTTTCCTTGCTCTTTCCCCCACCCCTGCACCCTCTCCATAGTGGAATGCCTCCCTCCCCACCGGCTAGCATGGCATTGCAGGTGGGAGGTGGGTATGGGGTAGCAGGACATTGTAGCTGACAGCCCCATTAAATGGCTTTGTATTCTATTCTATTCTATTCAGGTTCTTATACCGTGCCCATCACCATGGTATCTGAGCCCAGGTGGGCCCAGATTTGTTTGAACCGGCCCTGAGAATGGTAGATTCTTATTTTTCTGTTTCGAAGTAAACAAGTGAGAGAGAAATGTACTTTGCAGTTATAAACCACAGAGGTGGCAGATAGCCCTTTTTGTAATTAAGAATTCTGGCTCTAAAGTAATTCCATATCTATTCAGTGAGGGTAAATAAGATACGATAGAAAAGGAATATAATACACGTGACATAATCATTTCTTTATGTATGTCTGCATTTGACTGGGCAAGCTGTGTCTTGTGCTCTAAAATAAACAACATTTAAATATCCTATTAAAACAGCACTGAGGCAGCTATACTTTAGAAATATGCATGCAGAGTTGTGTATTTTTATGTGCAGTTCTGTGCTGGTAACAAGCTCTGAGTTACCAGTTTTTACTTTTCACTTTGTATCTAACAGTGTCTGTTATGGATCAAGGACAGAACTACAACAGAGGTGACTTTTCTGAGACACTTTCTGCCTGTTGGAGCGGGCTAGGGTGGGCAAGGCACTGGCTTGATCTGTTTTTTTTTTTTTCTTGAACTGCTTCACATGTCCTCTTATGTTTGAGTTCTTTTGGGTTCATATGCTGCATGAGAATGGCCAGCCACTTTTTGTTTATTTCAGGATCCATTTTTCAGTTGATCAGATTCCATGCTTGCACACTTTCTTTGTGAAATGAAGTCATTGGAGGTGAAAGGGGAGACCAGATGTGATATCATAAGCATGCTGACTGCATTTATGGACTTTTTTCAATCAACTGTGGAAAGCATTAGTTCAGAGATTTTTGTTGTTTTGATTTCTTGGTTTAATTTCTATCCCAGTAGTAACCTAAAGAGAGAAATGCCTCTGAGTGGCCATGTTTTGTTTCTTTGCTTGTTTGCATTAGCATCACAGTACAATTTGCTCTCCTCTCCTGCTCCACCAGTCAGAGCATGGCTAATCTGTGTCAGTGGCCTGTGGTGCATGCTGTGATTTGAACTTGCTGGGAGAACTGAGAGGCAAGTGCATGCAGGACACTTTCTCTCACTAGCAGCCCATCCTAATGGAGCTCTGTGGTTCTCTTTCCTGCTGCAGCGTATCATTGGGATACCTCTGACTGGATGCCAAGTGCTCGCTTGTCTGACATTGAGGAAGTGCCCAATTTTGAGACGGCAGATGGAGGCTCAGCTCATCATGGCAGTACCAGAGAGCTGGAGACAGATTACTACCTTGGTGGCTACGACATTGACAGCGACTATCCTCCCCCTCATGAAGATGAGTTTTTAAGCCAGGACCAGTTACCACCTCCTCTTCCAGAGGATTATCCAGACCAGTATGAAGCCCTCCCGCCCTCACAGCCAGTCTCAATAGCAAACACACTCAGCCCTGACTGCAGGCGACGGCCGCACTTCCACCCTAGCCAATACCTCCCTCCTCACCAGTTCCCCAATGAGACGGACACCACAGGGTCTCAGACTGGGAATGAATTTAGTACTTTTGCTGCTGGCCCAAGCCAGAACACAGAAAATGTTAGTGCAGGTAAGATGCCCTTATCCTTGCACAATTCTCTAGATGCGTCCTCCTCTGACGTCTCAGCCAGCTGTGGCTTTGATGACTCTGAAGTAGCCATGAGTGACTATGAAAGTGTGGAGGAACTCAACCTAGAAAATGTTCACATTCCATTTTTGGAGACCCAGCATCAGACACAAGTGTAAAGGAAGCTCCCTTCTTCTTTCTTCTTCTTGTTCCTCCTCTTCTTGTTTTTGTTTTATTTTGTCATTTTGTCCAATTAATAGTATAAATATTGAGAGAAAATTTTGCTGAAGTTGTATCTATATATATTGGGCAAGGCAAAAATGCAGTATAACCCATTATTAACTTGTTCAGAAATGATACTGTATGTGCAGACACAGAGACCAATTGTGTTAAGTGTTTATACACCACAAAATTGTTACAGACAATCTGGAAAGTATGTACCTTCTATTTATTATCAAGATTAAAACTCAGCTTTTGAGGCAGGGGAAAACAATAACTGCAAAATAATTTTTTTCTTCTCCCACAAAGTTGGATTTTTTTTTTTTATTGTATTATTAAAAGTGTTACAGTGTTATGATCTCCCCACAGTATTAAGAAACTAATATGGATCATTCCAAGATGTGCTGTTGCATGAAATTTTATCAGTGAAAGAGTCAAAGCAATTGATCGCTGAGATTTCAGTGTGCAACAGGTCAGAATGCTGAAAAAAACAGCATCTACAAACCGACCTATCAAAGACAAGCACATGGGCATTTGTCCATAAATATTTATCTCTACTTTTGTTTGTTACATAGCATTTCATTCTACTTAATGTGCGTATAGAGCAACATATATACAGTCTGTGTACTTGCTCCAAACTGGCCTACTTTGGTTGCCATTTTTTAAAACCTGATTACAGGTGTGTGCATATCTTCGCCCCTGAGGACTTCTAGAAATGTCAGAGTTTGGCTCAGTAGTGGTCTAGTTTTGCCCCAGCTGCATATGCAGACCCTCCCTTGAATTCTGTATGCAATGTAAACATGTATCTGAAAGCATCGTGAAACCTTAATTATCTGCAAAGCACTGATGACTTTGTTTTTAAATACTTTGCTTGGCTGATCACCTCTTGAACAGCAATCATCATGCTATGATTATTGCAGTAAAATTAAGTTGCATATAATGCTGCTGTAACCTCAAATCGTTAGCTTAACATCTTTTGGCAAATGTCCATCCTTGGAGAGTACAGAATGAATTCTCAGCTGCTGTAAACTGACTCAGTGGAATTACACAGATGAGCTGTGGCCAAAGATCTGGCCCTAGATCTTCTGCTAGATGTGAGATTTTGTAAGATTCAAGAACTTCCCAAGGTTGTCAGTAGGTTTCAGAATACTGTTGTGAAATGGGGAGAACCATGGCATCTGTGTGCTTTGTATTTCCCTCAGCCTGATTCAAGGCCTTTCGTGCTGATTTGACCTGAGCAGCTAAGTGGAAATGGGATTTTCACTCAGTCTATTAAAGCAGAATGTACACACCTGTTGCTTGGTGCTATGAAAATGTTTTTACCACTGCATTTTACAGCATCTGTACACCTTATACAGTGAATGTTGAGTCCGCAGCCTGCATTACTGCTGGTGTTTCGTCCACTCCTCCCAAGGCATAATTCTATCATTCTGAAAAGCTATTGAATGCATAAATCATTGCTATAGATGAACAGATTCATTAACAGATCTCCTCTCTTACTTTCCATGTCCTGTCTCTTGGTCAAACATCCTAACTGGATACTTTCATCAGTTGTCTTCCAGGGCATATTCTTGACTGACTTGTTTCACCCAGACTTGAGTTGTGGGACATTTCTTAACATATAGGAAGTGATTTTTTTTTCAGAAATTGCCCCAACACAAATAAGGTATTGATAGAATGTATTGTAAGTAATTACAGCTTGTAACACTTTTAATAAAACAGGATTTCTAAAATTCTCAGAGTAGGCACAGTGTGTTGCTGCTTCCCTCCAGTAGCTCATACAGCTGTGAAAGACTGGTGTAGATATTTCCTTTGGGATCATGCAGCAATTCTTCACTAGAATGCAGCTCATTATACAGGTACATGAATAAACTGAGTGAACTTACAGAAAGAATGTACTGCACATGCAAGTATTTCAAGTACTTGTCTGCAAATAGTTCCTGTCCATTGAATTTACTAATGTGACTTGGTCTTCTCAAAGTACACCTGCTTCTGTAACAGTGGTACATTCTAAATGTGCTCATGGTACACTTCAGCCTTATCCTTGCTACTACCCACATGTTTTCAAGAAGAAAAATAAATTGTGGAAATGTGTATCACGATTGCAAGGAAGCGAGGGATTTGCCAATAAGCCATGAAATGGTTTGGCAAGCCTGGAAGCACAGAAAGAGGATGACTTGCATTGTTCATGAAGTCTGTGTTGCAGAAAGACAGATGAAATTAAACTGATGTGTCTTCAAGAGCAGAAATGTCTGAGTCTGGAAAACAAAGCTGCAAATATAGCTGCACTTTTAAAGCTGGTACAACTTTCTCTCAGTGTAATGCTTTCTTAGCATCGAGCTGTGGTTTACATGAGGTTTGCTCCTACTCAGTCTCGGTGTGAGACATTTTTATCCATTATGCAGTTAGTTCTGTTTGAGCCCCCAGCTACTTACAAAATGTACTTGGCATCTGTTCTCTGTAGTGAAAATTCTTGAGTAAGCCTGAGATACCAATATCAAAACTTTACTAGGACATATCAAAAGTGTCACAAGAGAGAACACCATGAAATTCTAGCAATTGCCATACGGAAAAAAAAAAATAATTAAAAAAATCAGTGTTTCTTACCAAGCTTGTTGACTCAGTAATATCTTGTTGATAGTGACTTTTATTAGTAAAATATGCATAAATACAATGTATAGTACTTTTCCTGCTTTGGTGTTGTTGCCATTTCATTTAATTGAATGCGTGCTTATGGAAAGTGCTGATGGGAAGGTGCAAAGGATCACCCCTTCAGCCTTCTCTGTCACACTCATTATTTCTATACCTCAGTATCTCCTCCCCTCCAAACAAATAAGCCTAATCCATCTTTAAACAGATGCCCTTCTGTGAATATTGATACTTCTGTGGCCTTTCTGGTTTTGTTCTGGCTCTTCTTGATAATGTAAGACACTAATGCAGAACTAAAGGTGAAATATGTCTTAGGAGTAAGATCTTCATATTAACACCTCTCCCATTAATCCAAACCATTTTATTTCATTTTAAATTACTGTTCTACATGGACAACCTGCAACCCTCTAACCTGGCAGATAACAAGACAGCTGTAACATTCATAATGAAAGAATTATGGTTCATTTTATTTAATCCAATATATATTTTTCTGCTGTATGATGATTTTTATATCACTGCTACTGTCATTGCCAAGTCCCTAGTTCTGTTAGAGCTTCCCCTCACATGTCTGTCTATCCTGTGTGTTTATATTCAATTCACATTCCTGTAGATGGCTCCACTACATGGTATTTTCTTTCAGAATCATCCATAGGAGAGGTTTCATAGACTTAAAACAGTACTTTCAAGTGTCAGCGGATTAGAGCTCTTAGGATCAATACAGTCTACTTTTTAAAAATAAACAAGCAAAATAAGCAACTTGTTGAAATACAAAAATGCTTTTATCAGAGATCACTGACTGCTGGGTTGTATGAATCTGAGTGAAAGGGTGTTTTACCTCTGTGTTTTGATCAGGCTGAGAATGCCATGCACATTGACAGCCTTTGATAACTGGCAATGGAAAGAGCCTTAAAGTGACTGACAACATAACTTACACTGCCAATACCACATTAAATGGCCTTCTGCAAAAGGAAAAACTAGACTTACGTACCTTCCTTAAATACATTCTTTTGCCTTTGTATTACAAACATCCTAAAGAATATACTTTTTAAAAAATCCCTGGCTCAAACCCACAAACCCTTATTGCCGTCTTGAGTCAGTGTCTTACAGCAAGGCAAAGGGCCAAAGGTGACACCGAGGAGCTGCAGAATCATTTCCCTGCCGTGAGGCCAAATGGACAGCACCACTGAGAGACCACTGTAAAGTTGCATGTGAAGGCAGCCAGGAGGATGTTGTCATGCAGAGATTTATTCCAGTACTGTGATTTCCTGGCAATCAAGCTATTTTCCTAAAACTTTGTGGCATCTTTAATCCTATATTATCCTATGTGTTTCTTTAACCTGTAGTTGAAGTAAAAGGATGGAAGGAGTAAAAGGATTTTCAGTGGCACTCTTTTCCTGAGGTCTAAGGAAGCTCCCTCACACAGGCTCTTTCACTCTGCATGTCACACAGACAAGATGTATTTTGCTCCCTGGAATGCTTTTTCTTCCCTTCTCTAAATTCTGTAGTGTAGTCTAAGGTTGTTCTAGCCTTCATGTATTGGTACACCCTCTAGTCAGAAACCTGGAGTAGGTGCAACACAGTGAAAAAAAATGCATGCCACCAAAATGCTAATTAATAGAGAGGCAGCAGCTTGTTGACTCTGAGACAGGTTTAGCAGATGCTAAACTTTAACAATGTGATGTGCAAATAGTTTCTCTTGGCTCAATATAAATTCCATTGTAAAGAGAAATATGGGCTGGCCAGGACAAATGGTTAAGAACACAGCTTTACTCCTCATTGAGCTCCTGCTTGAAAAAGCTAAATGGCTGCTTCAGTGTATCCTTATAGTTTATAATAATTGCAGTCCTGGGAGAGAGAGTTGAAGCTGTCCTCGACCAGTTCAGCTAATCTATGCATGGAAAGGTAGCATCCTTAGTAATGGAGAAAGCCAGCTATTTAAAACCTGCACTGAAAGTGTGTCTGTTGGTATTTTTGGAGCTATTTACTGAGTAATAATGGTTAGTTTCTAAGGGTCCGATGAGACAGCTACACCTTCAGGTTCGCTCCCTCATAGTTTACCATCCATTCTCATGCAGTAAAACTGTGCTTTTCCACCTGTTTTTGTCTCTATTCCTCTCAATACACCAAAGTGTGATTTAAGCCTTAGAAATTTAGACTAGCGTCCATTATCCATGAATTTTATCCCGTGTTTCATAAAATTAACATTTAACATCTCCATTATCAGAAGGGCCACTCAGTTAGCAAATTAAGTTGCATCACCCAAGAGATGGAAGGATGGGGAGGAAAGTAAATGAAATTTATTTCTTTATGTAATAATGAAAAGCAATAATTGCAAATACGTCGTGTTACATGAAGGCCATAAGTAATCTTTACCAGTGTTAAGAGTGCACTTGAACTGTATTATGGAAAGAGGTTGGAGCCCTCAGAACTGTAGCATTCTTCTGTCATAGGAATACCTGAATCGCTGTTAGTTGACAACACAATGAGCCAATGCCGCTTTTCAGGAGGTGACAGAGAGGTTTAGGAATGAGAGCAGTTTTCTTTAAAGCACTGTATCAGAAGAGATTGTCTTGTAAATTTTACCTGCCACAAGCAGGCTGGTTTGTAAAAGATGTATGTTTTGGTGTTTAAAAATAAGTTTATAAAATAATGTATATAATGGTTTGAAATTACCAGGCTTTTGTAGATATTTGATGCCAATCAGGTTGCTTTATTTTTTTTTTTTGTTTGTTTGATGCAATTCTAAAGAGTCATTGAAGTTGGTTTAAACTTCTAAGGTAACAGAAAAAAAAAAAAACAACAGGAAAAAAAAACAGACACAAAAAAGTTTTAGATTTGAAAACTTTTTAATCATTTCAAAATGTACTGTAACTTTCCTTTGGGTTCAGCTCTTTTTGTTTAACCTTTTTCTGTTTTTAAAAGGATGTTTTTTATTGACTTTTTTAAAACAGGTGTGTTTTGCACAAAAAAAAATTAGAGATATGACTTTTATGCCATTTCAAGTAGATATGAAGTGATGTCATTTCTCCAACAACAGCAAATTCAATCTTATGCAAAAAGGAAGGTTTGTCACTTTGAGTGGGTATAGTCCTTCATCCGAAACCTAATTGTTCTTCATAATGGCTGTTGGCAGTATTGTCTTGTGTTCTTTTGCTATAAAAAATCAAAACAATGACAACACAAAAAAGTGTACAGGTTTGTAACTGCCAAAATTTGCTAAAAGTTGATGGTTAAAACAGTTTTCCAAGTAAACAAAAAGAAAAGCCCAGGTGTGTTGACTATTTCTTGCTGTTATGGGTTAGACTGGATCACTCCGCCAATAACTTACTGTAAATCTGCCCCAGAGAGAGTGAATTCAATACAACTCAGGATTTGGAAAGTCAGAAAATGAAATTGTATTTCTACAGTTAATATGACAGTATAGACAAAATAAACTATTACAGAATATAGCAACCTTAGAGGAGGTGAGGGTGGAATAAAGCGGTGCAAACCAGACAAACCAGCGTCAGGGGAAGATAGCAGCGAGCACAGCAAGTAGCAAGAGGAAGGTTCAGGCTATGCTTCCAGGTATAAAGTTTTCAATGCTCCAATGAGATTATATTAACTTGTCTATTGCTGCTATTTTATGGCCTACCCCTGGTATGTTTACCTTTTCACTCAAACACCCTTGTACTTTTCCACTTTACAACCACTGTCTAAGTTTCTCTGTTCCTAATTATTTTATGTCTGAGCTATAAATCTAGCTCAAATTGCTTTTTGCTTTTTCTCCTACTTTCAAAGAAGGGAACAAGATGCCCGTTCTGCAAGGAATGTAGAGTTTCATTGTCTGTAGGATTGGGGTTTTGGCCTCTTCAAATTAAAGCTCCCCTTGCCAAGAGCTATTTAGCTGGTGTGCATACACTAAGATAGTTCTCTAATTAAATCGACATCCTTAAGTGATGCAAAAGGCATTATCACATCATGTAGCCATCTAGACATCCACAGACTGAGACAACTTCAGGGGACAGTCCAGTTGTCCTGTATTAGCTGCTTAGGGGTACAAGGGATAGGTGCATAGAGCAGCAACCTGCTCCATGGTGCAGCAAGACATTTACCTCCTGCCATGGGCATCTCTATCCCCCAGCATCGTGGCAATGGCAGCTGAATCCACCTGAGATAAATTCAAGTGGGAGTTCTCAAGTACATAGCACTGCCCCGAAAAAAGGACACATCATGGTGCTAGGAGCAGTGCATAGTATGCTCGGGAGGTCACATTCAGGGACACATTGTTTGCTTCTCCTTCATCACATCTGTTCACAGCCCAAGCTGCTCTAGCTGGGCCTGACTGAAGCATGGCTAGCTCAGCAGCCATATAGGAAAGAGAGATATTCCTTCCAGAACTTTGAGGGCCCTGACATGCTGTATCCAGGAGCATGCCTCATGCTACTGGAGAGAAGGGATGCTGCCTGCAGCACAGTATCCGATTAAAAGATGTAGGACTCAAACTACTGTTTCAACCAAGTCTTGCAGCCAAGGAACTAATAATAGCCTTTCCCTACATTCTTCAATTTTTTTAATTTTAAGATATGGAAAAGCAAAATACCAACTCAATATTAGAAGTCTCTCCTCTCAAGAATACCAATTTTCTTCCTAAAATGGATGAGTTCCTTACTTTAGCCAGTGGCCTATTTAACTTTCTACTTCTATAGTCCCTGCTTGCATAGGAGCCCTTCTTTTCTGCCTTTCCAACAGATTTTGACACTATCTCAAACAAATGTTTGTGGCAGCAGAAGTAGCACAATAGCACAACGGTTCATTGAGGCTGGCTGTTACAGGGAGACAAAGGAGACCAGCAAACAAAGATGTGAGACTAGTGTGAGAACATTCAAGAGTAAAAGACATAATTGATTCTTGCCCCTGTTTAATGTCCAAAGCTACAGATAGGAAATAACATCTATATTTAGAGCAAAACAAAATTCACAAGCTTATATACACAAAGTATTTACAACTATTTACAATTATATACAAATCAGAAATAATGCAGAAATCCAAACTCCCTCCCAGACAAGGAAAACTGCCCGGAAGGGGCTCAGAGCTATCCTCTCTTTCTCCCTCTACTTTCCCAGGCAGGCAAAGAAAAACATCCAGCAAAGCTCACATTGTTATTTGTTAGTGGAGAGATTAGAGTGGAGTGAGGAGGAAGCAAATAGAAGCAATGTCGCAGAAGAGAGAGGGACAGTTAGTTTACATTTTGGGGTTTTATCCCTCTCAGCAAACCAATGAATGATACAGACTTCATCATTATTTTCTTTTCACAACCAGTGATCTAATTTCTCTCATTGAAATATTCCAATTAGCCTCAAACCAGTACAACATCAGTGTTTCTTTTAGGATGGAAAAGATGAGAATCGAGATGGCAAACAGGTCAAAACCCATGTAAGTGGCTTGTCTAAATGGAGTCACCATCACTGTCTCTTTAACTTGGGCAAAAAATAAGCTCGCTCTTCCCTTCTGTGTGCTGCAGTAGGAAGTTGTGTAAACTCGTAGTGTATCCAGTCCAGCATGGTGGGAACTGTCCTCCTCCGCTAACACTGCAGTGCTGCTGGTGCATAAAGTCACACAGCAGCAAAGGGTATTGTGGTTGAAAAGTAAGGAGGTAACATCTAATGGGAAAGAATGAAAAGGAGCAGACACTAAAATGACATGTCTAGTGATTTCACTGGACCTAGAGTTTTTCACACATAGATTTTTCTTTATGTAATGCAAACAACATGAAACATATGTAATGCAAAACAACCTGAAAATCAAATTCAGGTGGCTGGCTGTGGCATTTCTGCCCTTCAGCAAAACTTGGAGCACTTCTGCAATATCCTAGGGATCAGTCATCTGGACACAAAGAGACAGAGGCAGGCCTTCCAAGTTACAAGCTTATGGAACATCTCCATTTTCATATCAAAGAAAGACCTTTCTCCAGTGGTAACACCTTTCCTGCTTCCACTTTTCATCCTGCCTGTCCCCACTTTTCATGTGCAGTGATGGAAAGCATCAGTGCAATAACTGTGACTTTCCCTCAAGTTCAAAGAAAGCGATTTAGAAACATCTACCACTTCTCAGCCAGCAGTCATATGTCACAAGTAGTAAAGCCTTTTTCCAGAATGCACATCAGCCAGCTGAAAGAGGGCTCTTGGCTACAGAGAGGAACATGCATGGCTACATAGGAGAGGAGGGAAGGAAAATGTAACAACAGGTGAACACTGAGTTCTTTCTCTCTTAATTTAACTTTTTCAGGTGTGTGTTCTTCCCAGCAGTATCAAGTAAAGATCTCATGTTCCCAGTCAAACTTGGTTTTCTATTGTTTCTTCCAGTATGTGAAACATGCTTCTGCAGCAGGGGAGAGGTCATCTCCTAGGGCTCAGTGAGCCAGACACAAAGACATCATGACTAGCCCTGGCAGAGAAAATCCTACTGTGTTGCTAAAACCACTGCTATGTTGGTTATAGATGAGATGCAGCCATGGATGACTGAACACAAGGCAGTTAAGGGAGTCTTAATTCACAAACACATGAATTGTAAATCCACTGACAGTTTGATGTGATTTGTACCTTTCAGCATCTTTGGAATAACTTTCTACAGCACACCTAACCTGAGCTCCCACTAGAACTAATGGGCAGCCACAGACACTGTCCATGGGAGATGTACTTTGCAAGCTAGACAGAAATCCACCAGGTTCTGTGGGCACAGCTACCCTGAAGCTATTGCCTAGTGAAGAAAGAAGGTACAAAGAACCAGCTGCTCAGAAGCTAATCCCAGCTATCCCACATGGCTAGTCCCTGGCTTGCTCAGACATGTCATGAATCTCCCTCCAGGGAGAAAAATCTGCTGTAAACTGGCCAAACAGAGCAAGCAGCTGCCTTCTGCAACCTGCTGAACATGGGAGAGTTTGCAAGGTCATTTATGTGACAAATAGGTAAGAGAAACTATGACAAGAAGTATTTTTTCCCAAGTCCTTGGAAGAGATTTTGTTTATTTGAAATGTCATAGAAAATCAAATGCAATAACTATTGGTAACATTGGTGATCACATTTTTACAAAACAACATGGCAATTCAATCAGCACAATTCAGCTTTAATACATGTAAAAGGTGATATGCTGATTTTGTTAAATCCGTTAGGCTACTCCTGTTTTCTTCACTATCTACATGGAGTCTCTTTGAAAATAGAATGTTTGTAACCAGGCAGCTGAGGCATTATTACTGCCTAAACAGAAGCAGGAAGGGTTTCTCCTAGAAGTAGCTTGTCAGCAAAACATATATGGTACTTCAAAGTTTGGTGTTTGACAGGTTGCAAGCAGACCAAGTTCTCCATCCCACCTGCTGCAAAGCAGAGTTAACAGTTTCTGTGAACCTTGTGCTCAAAGATAAATACTCAGAGTACTGGGGCCACTATCTGCAGAGCTTCCAGTGCAAAACTGTGTGCCTTGTGTTTCCTTCACAGCAAAGACCAAAATGCAGTAACATAGGGAAGATTCTGACATCTACCCTCAGATATCTACGGTGATAGTGTCTCCATCTAAGCCACTCATTCTTGGCTTCTTTATGTTAAGTGAAGGGATCTAGGATGCATAGTCATCTAATCTATTGTTTGTATCTGTTTTAGAAGGACACCAGCTGAGAGAAAATTATTTGTCTTCAATGACTATTAAATATTCCAGATGATACTTGCAGCCATGAACTTCTATTTGTATCCTATGGTTTCCACTTACAGTGCACAATTTATTATCAAGAACTGTTGTTTCATGTAATTAGGTATATTTACTCCTACAAGAGAGAGATGAATAAACTGGAAAGAGGTCAGAAGAAAATGATTAAGAGGGTCAGTCTGAAATATATGACATATGGGGAGTATTTAAGGGACCCATCTTATTTTGTTCTGTGCTATTTCTGTCCTTTCTATTGTAAGAACTAAAATGCTTTCTACTCTACTGAAATTCCTCCATTGCCGTGTAGAGATAGCTAGCTAGCTAGATAGATAGATAGATAGATACTTTGCCTTTCATGAATTGGTGTAAATATGAACCTTATTTAGGTCTTCAAGAAAAAAATATGTTGTATTTTCTCTGCTTGGAGACTGTCTTAGAGAGAGAGCAGTGGTTGGACTCAATCTTAGAGGTCTTTTCCAATTATTCTATGATTCTCTACTGATCCATTTTAAGTGCATTGATTAAGGCAAAACTCAAAACCATGCTACTCTATTAAATATATATATATATATATCTAAAGCAAGAATTCAATTCTCTGATTAAGGCCTGTTATCCATTGTGAAGTTTTGATAACACATGCTGTCATACTGGCTCCTGATGAATGCATCCATACTTAGCCTGATGTAACCAGCAATACTCAAGCTGTACATCAGTGTCACCTACTCAGCACTCGGGCTCAGTCACGTTGACCAGAAACCTGGATTTTTCCTCCCTTCCTCTGCTAAAAACCTGAAAGCATTAAGGATTGTTGCTTTCTCCACTGGCCTATAGTTGTAAACCAAGTAGTATGGGCTCCTGGACAGACATTTCCTATATAAATCTCATGTTTCCGGAGCAGAAAAAGAGCTGAATTTCTTCCACCTGTGCATAAAGACTCTGCAAACCTGAACTAGTATAACTGCAATATGTGGGATCCTTGTGTACTACAGAGCTGATGCTACTATTCAAATAAGAAGCAGTGTAGGTCCTGAATCAACAGTTCCTAAGTCTAGGGGTAGCCAAGAAAATATACTTTCTTTTTTTTTTTTTATTAAACATAAAAACATAATAATCTATTTGCTAACATGAGTGACTTCTGGAATGACAGGAGGATGTGAGCTTACTTTCTCTCATAGAGATGCAGGATTTCTTCAGAACACACAGCAGAGCTCAAGTGATAGGTACCAGGAAGACGTGTGCTACAAGACCACAGGAAAATGCAGCACTATGGTGCTGCAAGTGCTGGGCTCCTCTATTACGCAGCCCTTTCATTTTGGAAAAATGTCATAATTTTCCCCTCTCATCCAGAGGTAAGACTGGTTTAATTCCTTTGATTACTGTCATTCAGTGATAAATTGAAATCACTTAATGAAAAGTGACTTCTGAGTGATAGCAAAGTGCAGTAAATTCAGGGGAAACCATCACCTCTAAAAGTACCTGAAGGCCTGCTCATCTAGAATGCAGGATACTGCAGTTCAGCCACTGAATTGATTGTGGGCAATTAACAAGGCAGGAATTATAAAATATGTAGTTATTTTTATTTCTAAAAGCCCTCTCCACAAACTATGTACAAACTAGTTAAATTTGGGCTCTAATTTGGTCGGGAAGAGTCTTCACAAGGATGCTTACAGGCAATTTAGTAATTTAGGAACATTGGAAAAAGTTTAGCCGTAAATTGGCTTTGCCCCACTTACAAATGAAGGCAGTCCAGAGCCCTAAGGAGCATGTGTTTTACTCATGGCAGTGAAGTAGAATTCAGAGACAGTCCCTGGCTCCTTTGTGGCAGTATTGGTACTGCTCAGTGTCTTGATAGCCAATGAGAGGTTTCCAGTGGTTCTAGCAGGGTGTTGGGAAAGAGGCAGACGAGCTTTGACCTGATCCTGGTTCCTCTTGGCACAGAGGTTTGCAGGGTTGCAGGCAGATATGCAGGGAGCACAATGTCAGTGGCAGTTCTCACCACATGAGGCACTTAATGCCTTCTCATGGAAAACTTCAGGCACTTAAGTTTCAGGTCGTTCAAGCCCAAACATCAGGGCTAAGCTGGTCTGAAGCACTCGGCAGAGCAGACTATGTTGTCCAAGACAAGCAGTCCATAGAGCAGAAAGTAGAGCAGGGCAGTACACACTGAGGCAGAGCAGTAAGGCAGAGGCAGCACAGAGCAGCACTATTGCTTGCAACTTGGCCCAATTTATATCACTTGCCCGAGTGCAATGGCTCCTTTGGCCACAGAGATTCAGCAATCAAAATGGCATTTGCCAATCTGACCATACTAGGTGAACCCAGGGCTTGCTTACTCTTATTTGGGCAAGACACTAACAAATACCTAAACACCTGTAGGTACCTGTTTATCACTTTGGGAGGGGGCATCATGCCCAAGCCTTTGTTTTCCTTCTGCTCTTGCTTCCCCCATCAGCAGAAGGGTGGGGCAAGCCAGGAGATCTAATAGGCCTATTAGCCTTCCATGACAGCCACCTTCTTCAAAGAAATGTTCATGACTGCACTACAGCCTCTGCCTTCCTGGCAGGTTGGTCCTTTGGGCTGTACAAATTTAGGTGTGGGAGCAACACTCTCCAAATGAGAGTCTAGAGAACAGGGAGACCTTCATTGCTGCAATATTTGAAGAAGTGTCTATCTCAGAAATGTAATGTATTGCTAGTTAACAGCTTTTGATTACTGACTTGGGCAGTGAGATAACAAAAAAGAGAAAAACAGCCTATTTAACAAAAGCCTAGGGAAACAACTCTTTCACAAGCTGCAGCTCCTCAGAGGTGTTCCTGCCCTTGTGTGGGTGGCCCATGGCAGCAGTTCCTCTTATGTCTCTATCCAGTGTTGTGGGTTACCCACAGCTGCAGTTTCCTCAAAGGTAATGTCTATGGCATGGAACACCTCTTTCAAAGAGCATCTCCAGCCCTGTCCTTACCAGCTTATTTCAGATATTTCCTTATATGTCCTTTTCCATGTTCTTAACCTTTGCAGTTGACAAGTTTTAACGTGTTTGAGTATGAGGTTTTGGAACCTGATTAGTTGTTTGCATCATCTTCATAGCAAAATGAAATGAGCTGTGATGAGCACAGGGCAGTCCTTGACCTGCTTGCACACAGACCACCCTGAACCTCCATGCCACAGAAACCCTACAATTTATGTCCAGCATAGGGCCCTCATTTAATTCTCTACCTTACTGCTCCTTTCCATGCAGACACTGTCTTAGCCGCAGTGCCAATTCTTGTCAGCTCCTCTTGTTCTTTGCCTTGAGATCCTGGTATTTTCTTCTTTTTATCACTGTAATACAGCATTTCATTATCTTCTGCAATTGCCATAT
This sequence comes from Psilopogon haemacephalus, assembly GCA_013396835.1. Lineage (NCBI taxonomy): Eukaryota > Metazoa > Chordata > Aves > Piciformes > Megalaimidae > Psilopogon > Psilopogon haemacephalus. The sequence goes on along the minus strand of VWZI01000797.1, from coordinate 296,481 downwards.
ATTGCCTTAAATGTGTGGTTAAAAGACAGGCTAGGCTAACATTGAATCTCTTGACACACCTTACCACAGCTTCTACTACCCTGAGAGTGCTGTGCTACTTATGAGAAGAGTTTCTGAGACCTCATCACTGTGACAAGTAATCTGGCATCTCTGGTCCCAACATCTCTCTCCTTCAGGCTGAGCTTAACAAATCTCTTCCTGAGTTGCTGTGGTTGTCCTGCTGGGTTGTGCTGAGCTCTCATAGTCCCAAAACAACACTGTCAATTTCCTGCCCGGTAAATATTTTTTAGAAGTTGGTTTCTTGTTCTCTCTGCTACCACTGTGTGGTAGTTTGGGAGGTTATCTCCCCAACCCCCAATCCCCAGCTTTTGAAATCACCCAGACTAGACTCAGCCAGCTGGAAGTTAATGAATGAAACTATATATTTACAGCTTTGCACAATATACAAGCAAATATTTACATTACAGATATTTACAGAATATATACAGCAAAAAGGTAATACAGAAACACAATACCCCCCTTCCCCCCTCACCCTCCCCCAGTCTTATTCCAGTATCTGTCTTATGTGCCAGGTAAACAGGGAAGATCGGCCAGGGGGGTTAGAAGCAGGAATTGATTAGCTGGGTTACACAGAACCAGCTGGAAGGCTAGGAGAGGGAGAGACCAACAGCCCAGAGCTCAGACCTGAGCAGCTCTGTCCTATCTATGTTTATATTCTTACTTTTGTATCAGTCAGCAAACATATGAGTGAAGGAGACATAACCAATGTTTTCCTTTCTCAACCTATAATCTGATTTCTCTTATTAAAATATTCCAATTAACCTCAAAGCAGAACACAATGTAAGTATCTCTTCCTTACAACTACAACTTCAATAGTTGCCTATTTTCATTCTAAGAATATGTTATATCAAATTATTTTGGGCCAAACTATTATTGTTGAGAAACTAAAGTAGAATATGCAGTCCTTTATAGACCTGTGCAGTGTTACTGAGTGTGATCATCATTACACTGTATCTTTCAACATGAAAGATGAAAAACCCTTTGACCACTTCATCCTAAAGTGCTGGATAGTTCAGAGCCTAAAATTCCCTAGCCTGTATGTGTAGAGTTGCCATGTTCCTTCTTAATGTGATAAGTTTACAGAATATAGACACTATGTATTGGGCTGCTATAAAAATTAGTGAGTATATGGCAACTATTTGGGTCAAAGTAGGAGTTCGGTTTGACTGAAGTCCCAGCTAGAAGTGAAGGCAGATATGCCCAGCATTAAGGGCTGAATGAGGCTGTAGAGACTGACATAACTGGGTGAAGAAACACCCAGGCTAAAAGGAAGAGGGGGGAAAAAAAAGTTACATAAGTTCTTCTTGAATAAACATCACAGTAGTAAATGAAACAACTGTGGATCATTATCCCACAGGGTAGACACATTCCCAGAAGAGCACAGACTTTCTTCTTGGCCCAATCTCATTCATAAAAATCATCTGGAAATGTATAAAAGAATTTGCTTGTATAATTAATAGATGGTGCAATGACACAAAACTGCTCTGTGAATGGTAAATAATTACAGAAGCTGATTGCAGCTTCCATGCAGAGCAGGATGAAGCATATAGCAAACCAGGACCATTTCAGAAAGATGATGTTTTTTCATTTTTCTTTTTTTTTTTTTTTAGGACAAGCAAAATACTTTAACTCAGATAAGTAAACATAGATCTCTTCTACAAGTTGGAGGAACTGAGAGTTGGTACTGTGTCTCAATAAACTGAACTCAGATATACTGTAGAAGACAATGTTTTGAATATGCATTTTAAGAGTGATGATAGGAGGTTGAACTATGGCTGAGAAGCAATCTTTGCTTGCACAAGACTGGGCATACCAAATGGAAGTAGATAGGACTCATTCAAATATCCACACTGCAGAAAAGGATGTTGAGAAGCCACAAGCATTCAGAAAAGCTGCAAGGCTTTGGGATTTGAGATACGAACTTTACAGTGATAAACTACAATTTTAGGACCTCTGTTTATCTAATAATCAAAAGATGGTTAAAAATTCCTAGAGAAAATCATTTAAGACTACATCTGTAATAAGTCAGGGAATCACTTACAGCTTGGATTGGTTGTCTGTCTCTGAACATCTTTAGATCACTATGATCTTAAATCCGTCTGCTCTTAAACAAATCTCCATCTGTCTCTCTGAAAGATAAGGTGAGGTTCAGGTAAAAGTTACAAAACTGACAACATGCCCAAGAAAGTTGTTTGGTCTGTAGCAAAGAGAAAGCCAATGTGGTAGAAACTGATCTCTTCTAAGACTGAAAATATATTCATTCATGTAGAGAGGAAATTAAAAGCCTGTGAGATATAAAATTCCTTTTGGTGCTCAGCAAACCCTGTGTGGAGAATATGCATCCCAGATTGTAGTTGAGTGGAAGAGGAGCAACAGTGCTGAACTTTCCCAGTAACTGTTGAGGGAGAAGGAGGCAATTTATGAGAATTTGCAGTATTTGTTTCTTAATCCACCACCCACTTTTTTTCTTTCTTAAGTTGTATTTTTAATTCAGGGATTTTTCATTATATTGACTGCAATGCTGAAAGCACAAGACTTCAATAATATTATTCCAAAACAGTTTCTGAGGGGATTTAGCATTTGGTAAGGAATTACTCATAATGAACTCTGTAGGAAGAAAGAAATTTTCCAAATTGCCAGTGAAGGTATTTTGTTTTTTGTTTCTTTGTGGTTTTTTTTTTTTTTTATATATATTTCCCCCCTCTCTCTTGTTTGCTCTGTTTTCTTGAGCCAGAGATGTTTTTTATATTAGATCACTGCTTTGATGTGGTTTCTTTACAGGAGACTAATTTTAGGGGGCAATGGAGTTTATCATGCGAAGAATTACTCATTGCTTGCAGGAACTAAGGAAAAGAGAAAAACTTCAAATTGTCAAAAGCACTTACTAGAAGCTCTGAATGGTTTAGATAACAAAGAGGGCTCTGGCATGTTCCCATGAACAAATAGATGAAGAAGGATAACAGCCACACTCCTAGTAGCACAGAAGAAAACAGTGAAGCAGCTTTCAGCGAGGTCTTCAAATTAGAGTATGTGTCACATTGATATGACAATGATGTCTTGCGATTTGTTATAGGGAAGATTGTTTTATCAGATGTTCTTGCTGCATCCCACAGAACTGTTGTGCTATCTCGTGTGAGCACTCACAAAGACACTGCCCCAGACTAATGGGCTCAACAGCAGAAACCATTTGCTGAGTTTTGCATGGGGCTGAACTGATCTAGGTACATATGTTTCATCAAATTTCAGGTTATGGCCTTATGAAAACATCCGCACCAGTATGGGTTTTCAGGTTTTGAAAGAAGATCAGCTACTCATTTAAGATGTATGTGTTGACAAGAACTTGAAGGCTAGGAAATAAACAATGAAGTTACCCATCCTAGTTCCATGATGAGAAACTTTACAAAATCCAAGCTGCAAATTGTATGAAATCAAGACTCTATAATTGCCTGTAACAAAGGCAGAACACCTTAACAAATTAGCATAGCTCAGGTGACCTTTTAACTCTCTCCTCCAACACATTGTCAACATCCCTTTTCAGTTCTGAAGTAGTGCACAATAATTAAAAACTCTTACATAGTGCAATGTAGTTGCATATGTAGTATGTGATAGGCAACACTGGAATATTATACTTTGGCTTAGCAATTTCAGACTTCTCCAGTTCAAACAATGTCTCCCATGAAATGCTGTTCTGATAGTTAGCTACCTCAGTGGCAATCAATAGCATCTACGGCCCTCTTGAATTCTCCTCCATGCCATATGATCAAGTGGCTGCAGAGCTGCCTAGCGGAGAAAGACCTGAAGGTGTTTATTGATGGCCAGCTGAATACAAGCCAGCAGTGTCCTCACGTGGCCAAAAATGTCAACAGCATCCTGGCTTGCATCAGGAGCAGGGTGTCCAGACGATCTAGGCATGTGCTTGTCCCTGTCTACTCAGCACTGATGAGGCCACACTCAAGTAATGTGATCATTTTGAGGCCCTAGAGGACAAGAAGGACATTTTGATGGTGAAGTGTGTCCAAATCTGGTGAAAGGCCTTGAACATGAGTCATATGAGAAATGGCTGAGGAAATAGACTGTTTAACGTTCAGAAGATGAGGCTGAGGGAAGACCTCATCGCCCTCTATAGCTACCTCAAAGGAACTTGGAGCAAGGTGGGAGTTGGTTTCCTTTCACATGTAACAAGTGACAGTTCAAGAGGAAATGGACTCAAGTTGTGCTAAGAGAGGTTCATCTTGGATATTAGAAAAAAAGTCTCCACAGAAAGGGTTATCAGTCATTGGAATGGGATGCCAAGGGAAGTTGTACAATCGCCATCCTTGCTGGTATTGAAAATATGTGTGGATGTGGTGCTGAGGAACATGAATAAATGGTAGTCGCTTACCAGTAGTGGTGGGATTGTAAACTCTATGCAATTGGTTGGACTTCATGATCTCAAAGCCTCCAACCTCAACAGTTCTAGGATTCTACAATTGCATATCAAAGGCCAAAGATGGAGAAACTGTACTCCTATATCTTCTTGTCAGAAAAGATGCAAATCATTGAGCTGTCATATTTTCCTGCCCTTCTACGTGGAGCACTGAACAACTTGACAGGCAATCAGCAGGTCTCCACCAGCCAGAAAAACAGCAAGGCAGAAGCTGTTGCTTCCATCCAGCACTAAGATATCTCCATCCTCACTTAGGTCTTTCTGTTGTTGCTGTTTCAATATTGTTGTTTCTTTATCTTTAATTTTTTTTCTTGAAAGGCCAGCATTTGCATTAGTTACTACTTCATTCCTTGTCCTCTTTCTAACCTTCGCTTTCCTGTCTGGATGAAGAAACAGAAGAGTATGTAAACAAAGCAGTAGGATGAGATAAGACAAAGAAGCCCAGGGAAACCACATTGAGGATGTGCATGAAAAGGCAGTTTTAACTAAAATAAGGTACAAGCAGGAAAGAATAGTCAAGTTAAATGAGTTATTTTCAGTAATTGGCTGGTTGGAGATTCTAGCCATGATGGGGTGAGTCATAGCAGTGGAGGCTGCTATATACAAAGCAGTGTAGTGTTGCTAACATTGATGTGAGCCCAAAGCACAAATTCAGTGTAGCTCACCAGCCAACTGCCCGTATATGACCTTTCTTCCTCATCCTGATGCCTAGTTCCCTCCCATGTGCCTTCCATATGTGCATCTATCTCCTTTACAAATCTCTGTATCACTACTTGTTGCTATTTTGTTTCTGTTGTACATATCAGAAAGTTATCCTTGTTCTCAGAATGGGCTCATGGTGCCAGCTTTTGTGCTACAAACTATTTTCAAACCTAAGGAACTTTGATCATCTAGGCACAGAGAGGAGCAAACTACCTGGGAGCTGCCACTCTGGACATAATAAGATGGCCCTGTCAGGAGCCAGCCTGCCTGTGATGGCTGTTCAGCACAGGCATTCCTCTCCCTTTCTACTTTTTACCTGAGAAGATCAGCTGGTTTATTGTTCCAGACGTAGATGTTGTACCACTTCCTAAAGCACAGTGGGTGATGCCTCTCTTCTGCAAATGGATTGCAAGCAAAAGCCTCATAGATAACTCTGCCATGGGGCTAATTATGAAACGGCCACTAGACACACAGGCTCTTTTTTGTCTTTTGCCCTTTCCCAATTAATGAATGCAACATTAAAAAGTTTACTCCTCCAAAGATGTTAGCTTAGTTTAGTTCAACTTCCTCTGAGAGCAGATTAGAGTGGCCAAAACCACTACCTCAGCTACAGGAACCACCCCGAATCGAAGTGCAACAGAAGCATTTGTGGTGTTCAAAGATGCAAGTTGTGAATTAGGTTAGAATGCAACTGAATATCACATCGGAGAAGAGAAGCATGACAGACATTGTTGCATAGCCAGAACAGAAATGCAGGGAACTGATTACCATATGAACATAGCAATTTCCTACAACTCCATGAACATTTTGTCTGCTTGGGCTTTGAATTCCCACTCAGTAAAAATGGACAGTTTGGGATATTCCTTATTGCTGATTCATTTCCCTCATTTCTCTCTTCTGCAGAGTTATATGATGAAATAAAACACCCTGGTTCAGAGGAAAAATATAAATAAATATGTGAAATATCAGGTATAATGTAATCTTTATTGGTGGGTGGAGCTTCTGTTAAGTAGCCAAGTACTGCTGAGAGGACCAGAAATTCTGATGACAGATGCTGATCACAAAGAAAACTTTATTTATTATCTTGACATGTCATTTTGGTGCTCTTAACATCTTTAATCATTGTCAAGCCAGAACAAGAATCCAAAATGACTGAACAGCTGCTTGGCTCCTTTTTCTTGGTATGGAAAGGAAATCTTTGCGTTTACTCTAACTCCCTGGATAAATACTTTCTTTCATGGGTTTTATTTCATTCTAATCCTCCTGATGTATATGTGAAAGCAATTGTGTGTATAAATACACAGAGCAGCTGTAGCCATATTGGATAATAGGCCTGTAATTACTTCTCTGATTTAAAGCCTAATACTTTATTCCACAACTGTTGTGGTGCATTTTTATTAATATTGCAATAATTTTGCTGTCCTTTTGCTAAGTTGCATACAATTGTCTCCCAAAATAAATAGAGTGCTTACGATATAAGGAATAGTTGAAACTTAGCTCAGTATGGAAATACTTAACCCTTAGTGAACCAAATCAATATATTTACAACAGAAATTTAGAAACTGTGTTGTGCTAAAAGTCTATGGCTGAGCTGGGGACAGGTACTAGTGCTGAAAAATACATTATTCTTCATCATGCTACCCTCAAAATAAAAATCAAGCTTTGACTTTTACTTTCC
>VWZI01000797.1:209005-280297 GCA_013396835.1 Psilopogon haemacephalus | reverse complement strand
CTCTCCTCTCCTCTCCTCTCCACTCCTTCCCATCCCCTCCCATCCTCCCTCCTCCCTTCTCCTACTCTCTCTTTTCTTGAAGACCCCAAGAAGCCACGGCTAGCTGAGGAGTCAGGATTCACAATATAATCTCCTCACATGTAGTCATGTCACAAAGCAATGAAGTGGTGACAGAGCAAAGACATATATGACACATCTGAGGAGATGCCACTTGTAAAGGGTTAAGCCTGCCTGGAGCCTTATCCCAACTTCTCCCTGGAGGTGGTCTGACCTGCCCCCGAGTGTCATGTTTAGCCCTCTCCCACTTCCCACTGAGACTGCTATAAATGGGGTGGACATTTTGTCTGCTCTCTCTCTTGGTCCTTCCTGCCTGCCCAGCTCCCTGCTGCCTAGCACCACATGCTCTCCAGCAAACACCTGATGGGGTACAACCATTTTCTTTTTGCAACTCTGACTAACTGCATTTTCACCGTCAAAATCCTTCATCCTGCTTCATCCACCATCTAATTATCAATTCCAGTGTTTGCATCCAACTCCCATCCATTGGTTGTATTCTATTATTGTGTATTTTGCTCCCTTTCCCCCCTTTATCATCTGTAATCCCCCTGATTTTCTATATCCTGGTTCCCTTTTCCCCATTTTATGTAACTCTCCTTACCTTCTATTTATTGTTAAAGTTTATCTTTTTTTACTTCCAAATCAAATTAAGTATTTATTGAGCTTTTGAGCTCAGGGGGGATAGCTTTAAAACAATACACCACTGTGATACGGACAGAAGCCCTGCCATTAGAAATGTTGAACAGTCAGCAGATCTCAACCTGATAGGCCTAACTGGGAAAAAGAAACAAAAAGAGAAAAAAAGAAAATGAAAGAAAAGAAAACAAAATGAAAGAAAAGAAAACAAAATGAAAGAAAAGAAAAGAAAAGAAAAGAAAAGAAAAGAAAAGAAAAGAAAAGAAAAGAAAAGGAAAGAAAAAATAAAAGAAAAGAAAAGCAAAGAAAAAAGAAAAGAATGGAAAAGAAAAGAATGGAAAAGAAAGGAAAAGAAGAAAAGAAAAGAAAAGAAAAGAAAAGAAAAGAAAAGAAAAGAAAAGAAAAGAAAAGAAAAGAAAAGAAAAGAAAAGAAAAGAAAAGAAAAGAAAAGAAAAGAAAAGAAAAGAAGAAAAGAAAAGAAAAGGAAAAAAAAAGCCCACAACCAAAAAAACAACCCTTCATCCCCCCTCCCAAAAAAAAAGTATTGTAGAAAACAATAACTCTTGTGGTATAGATCACAATTAGCCTCCATAGTAAATATATGGAAAAATAGCTTATTTTTACTGTAAACTCCACAAACTCTAACTCCTGCTTGGTAAATCTGTGTTGGCAGTTAGAATTGCTAAAGATATGTTAAAGAGCATGGTGAAAAGCAAAATAAATATACAGCAACGACACTCCTGAATGGAGGAATCTCTTTCTGGAGGCCTTCATAATAGTGTGGCAGTTAGTTCAAGATACAACCCAACATTCAAGTGCACAACCCCAGAAGTACTTGGAGCAGACAAGAAGACACAGACATACAAAGATTAATGCTGGTTATGACAGACAATCAAAAGATCTCCCAGAACAACAGTTTAGAGACTCTGCCAGGCTGAAATGACTCATCTGAGAATAAACCGTGCATTTTGTTTACTCCTGTATGGAGCTCCTGTTCTTACTGTAAATGCCATTTGTCTTTCCTCTTTCTTGGGGGAGTCTGAAACAATGAGAAATTCACCCTCTTCACCTGGAGACAGAAAAATGTATCACTTCTGGCACACTGCCAGGAAGCTTTTACCATCCCTGGTGATCTGCCATTGCATTTTAATTTAAATATTTCTGGTTTACTTCACAATGATGTGCCTATTTCCCACCAGTATGTGTTCAAAGAAAGATAGAGTACGTCACATGGATTTAGAATTTGCAAAAGATTTTCAGTTAGATTTTAAGCAAATATTCATCAGAGGAAGAAGAGTGTAGCAGTGGATCTCCATCACTGCAATCCTTACCAGAATAGTTTAAGCAAACACGTACAGATAGTGTCATAATGACGACTCCCATCCAGGTCAGGAAAACAAATTATTCAGCACCATGAGGGTTTTTATTAGGTCTGTCTTGCCAACGTAAGTTCTGTGTCATGGATGTGATTTTCCTACGATGAACAGCCAAACTCTCAGCACAAAGCTGGCCTTGTATGTTGGTCAAAAGAATTCCCAAGACCCCACCACAAAAGCAAGATGCAAACGTAGGCATGGAGGACCACCAAGCGCCCACGGGCTGAGAGGTAGTTACAGATTAAGGGAAATGAAGAGTTAACTGGTACAACCACAAGTAAAATCCTCCAGAGACAAGAGTCCCTGGGGGATGGGCAGCTTGTCCCAGGATATTGTATCTTATATTCTATTCCAATTTTCTGTTTATCCCTGTCTAAGCCAGTGCACAGCTAATTCTCTCCACCCTGGGAAGTGCTCACCTTACCTAGGTTTGTGGGGGAGGTGTTTTTCTTCTGGCCTTGGCTGGCAAGGAATTTCCAGCAACATTTCCACAAAGCCTGTAGAAACCTGCAGGAGGCCTCTAGTGTGTGTATGTGTAGGGGGACAGTTTTTGGCCTGCTCTTGGGCCTGTTGAGTCTGAGGGAGGTGGAGGTTTTCTGGAAGTCTCTGGAAAGTTTTTGACCTGGTAGGCCAAGGTGAAGGACTGAGCCTAGTTTGTGAATGTATTGCTCCTACCTGAATACTTTTTGTTTCGTGAGCACCTAAAGAACCTGAATGTGCACAAGTCTGTGGGGCCTGATGAGATCCGCACACGGGTCCTGAGGGAACTGGCAGATGAAGGTGCTAAACCACTGTCCATCATATCTGAAAGATGATCAGAGGGCTGGAGCACCTCTGCTATGAGGACAGGCTGAGAGAGTTGGGGCTTTTCAGCCTGGAGAAGAGAAGGCTTCGGGGAGACCTTATAGCAGCCTTCCAGTATCTGAAGGGGGTCTACAGGAGGGCTGGGGAGGGACTATTCACAAGGGTTTGTATTGACAGGACAAAGGGGAATGAGTTTAAACTGGCAGAAGGGAGATTTAAATGGGAGGTTAGGAGGAAGTTCTTTACAGGAGGGCAGTGAGACAGTAGCACAGGTTGCCCAGGGAGGTTGTGGCTACTCCCTCTCTGGAGGTGTTCAAGGCCAGGTTGGATGAGGCCTTGAGCAACCTCATCTAGTGGGAGATGTTCCTGCCTATGGAACTAGATGACTTTTGAAGTCCCTTCCAACCTAAACCATTCTATGATTTTATGATTTGCAAATAGAATTTCCATTTAAACATCCAATCAGTGTGGAACATTTATTATTTTCTTCCTTGGAAAGGTCCAAAATGCATTTTCTGCCCTTTTGCCCTGGGCCACTTGTGGTTCAAAACTAGGACAGAGGTTCTCAAGTAGAATCACAGAATTGTCAGGGCTGGAAGGAACCTCAAGGTTCATCTAGTTCCAACCCCCTTGCCATGGGCAGGGAGACCTCACGGTAGATCAGGTTGCTCAGAGCTCCATCCAGCCTGGCCTTAAAGACCTCCAGGGATGGGGCTTCCACCATCTCCCTGGTGGAGGACGTGAGATGTAGGATGTGGAAGGATCACAGGTGTTCCATGGTAATAATTAGCTGAAGAAGCTCTCCCGAGGTGATGAGCTAAATGCTAGGTACTCCCTTGACTGTGTAAAGAATAAAGTATTTCTTTGCTGCAGCTTCAGGACATATTATATGAATGAAGAACTAAGAAGGAACAGCTTGCCAGCTCCACAGCTGAGGTCCCAACCATGAGACTCCTAAACAAGAAAAAGCAGCTGAACTGCTCTGCTTGGGAAGAGACAGGCCCCGTGGGTCCCTCAGAGTAGAAACTTCATGCTCATCAGTATTTTTTTTTTCTTATAAAGGCTGTGGCACTTCACTACTTCCATAAACAGCTCCAAATCAGGTATCTCAATATGCTTTTGTGAGCAGACTTCTGAAATCACAACATTCAGATAGAATAGTACAGTCTCTTGATGCAAGGAATAAATCCTTAATTTTACTACTTTTATATCACATGGGCTCAAGAAGTGGACAATTGCAAAGTCTAAGAAACCTGTCTTCCTGGATTAGATTTCCAATCTGGTTAATCAAGTGGATTTTATCTGATAATAGTATTCCTGCCATGGACAACACATGGTTTATAGATGTGCCTGGGCAGTCTTCTTGTCAGCAACTCACAGGCTCCTTAGAGCATTTAGTTACTTATCAAATGTCATCTTCTACAGGAGTCCCTCTGTGTGTCATCTTAACCTAAGACTCTTGCCTTCTGATGAAGATCATCTAGTCCAACCTATGACCCATCCCTATCCAATCAACTAGAGCATGGCAGCAAGTGCCCCATCCAGTCCTTTCTTGAACACCTCCAGGGACAGCAACTCCACCACCTCCCTGGGCAGCCCATTCCAATCAAATCACTCTCTCTGGGAAGAACTTCTTCCTAATATCCAGCCTATACCTCCCCTGGCACAACCTGAGGCTGTTCCCCCTTGTTCTGTTGCTGGTTGCTTGGGAAAAGAGACCAAGTCCCCCAAATGGCTACAACCTCCCTTTAGGTAGTTGTAGAGAGCAATGAGGTCCCCCCCTGAGCCTCCTATTTGTCCAGGCTAAACAACCCCAGCTCCCTCAGCCTCTCCTCATAGGGCTGTGCTCCAGGCCCCTCACCAGCTTCATCACTCTTCTCTGGACATGTTCCAGTACCTCAACTTCTCTCTTGAATTGAGTGGACCAGAAATGCACCCAGTAGTCAAGATGTGGCCTGAGCAGTGCCAAGTACAGAGGAAGAATAACCTCCCTTGTCCTGCTGGCCACACTATTCCTGATACAGACCAGGATGCCATTAGCTCTCCTGGCCACACTGCTGGCTAAGAGGACCATGGATTAGAACTGAAGTTCTCTTTTGCCACTTTATTGAAAGCATGAAAAATGAATGATGGCATAAAGGTACTCATTTAATTGAGGCCTTAAGACAACTTAGGTTTCTCAAAATGATTTCTCATAGCCTCAGTTCAAGAAATGAAATTTTACTTCCTGTAAAGGTAAACACAGGAATGTGAATTGATATCTGGATTTCCTAGAATATCCCCAAGAGTTCTAACAGTTACAAATCTACAGCACTTTTAACTGATAAGTTTATTGCTTTAGGTAATACCAGGGGAATGGAAGACAGCAACTTTGATGACAGTACAGGGGAAGGATAACCTCCCTTGTCCTGCTGGCCACACTGTTCCTGATACAGGCCAGGATGCCACTGGCTCAAAAAATATAGAGGGAAAACCTAGCCTGGACAGATGCATTCACTATGATTTTTCTAATGCCCTAGGTAGAGCTCTTCAACTAATTTTGAAAAGGCAAAGTGAGGACAAAAGTCTGGGAAGAGGTAGCATGTATGACTAAAGTGACAGAAAAAGAACGTGATACTTCTGCTTGCATCCTTATCTTCATTTCTTTGCAATTTCCTTCTTTGCCTAGGCCTCAATTGTTCTCTTCTCCTTGATTCCAACCTTCTACTCTCCTTACTGCTGCCTTCTTTCAAACACAGACTTTGTTGGGATTCTGTTCTCCTTGTGTATCCGTGATACACTAAAATATAAAGGTTTCCATTTGGAGACTCCATCAAAGTGGTGCATGGTGGCCCAGACTGGAATTCATAGGCTGTAGCCCATTCCCCAGCAAGGACTTCTCTAAGCCCCTTTTATATGCAGTCTACTGCATGGCCTGCCTTCCTCTGGGCTCTCTGCTGAAAAGGACCAGCTGTATCTGCAAGCCACCACCCAGGTTTCTGTTTGTGTCTTTAATTTATTTCCACCAAGAGCAGTATTTATTGAAATGCTAGCAAGTTTGATGATTTTTATCAGCAACACTCAGCACATAGCAGCTGCTGTTGTTTCCAGTGCCTAAAGGAAGCTGATGTAAATGCAGCAAACTGTGAGAACCTGCCAGCAGTTTCTGGAAACCATGAACCCCTGATGAATGAAAGCTGGGATCTGATTCCTGCTCCTGTACAGACTGCCAGCACTCAGTGATGCTAGGGTTTGGCAATGGGGAGAATACAGACATGGAGGTGCATTTACCAGTAGGGCCAAGAGGATTTGCTTGTTTGTTTTTAATATGTATCTATGCTTGTGGACTCTAGTTGAAAAGAATTATTGAGCAGATCAGTCAAATCTACGAGTCTCTCTTTTTTCATATACTCATGGCCAGAAAGAAGCCAAGCATAGCAAAGAGTAAAAACAGTACTCTGTGCCCTGCCAGAAAGCACAGCTCTCAGATCTCTTAGTGAAAGGTCAAGTCACCTCCTGATCATGGACAAAAGCCCTTACTCCAAGGAAAAGAGCTGACTGCACAAGCCCGCAGTGAAAAACTAGGTGCATTATTAGAATTGCTCAGGAAGGTATCTCAGCTGTTACTCAGGGTGTTTGTACTGGCCTTCTCTCACATTACACACAGTTGTGGAGTGCTGAGCTTCCATACTGGCTAGGCGGAGAGGGACTACTTGAGTCAGGTGATTGCATTGAACAGGGAGAGGGACTACTTGAGTCAGGTGATTGCATTGAACAGGGAGAAGGGGAACCTTGGGATTAGCTAGCATTTAAGCCTCTACTGCTGAATTCAGCAATTTCAATAACCTATGGGGGGAAGCCCTTATTAATAATTGTCTTGGCGAATCAGGCTGTGGTTTTGACCTTGGTTACAGTAAGGAGTGTCAGTCATATATCAGGTATTTTAGCTCAGATTTCTTACTGCAATCCCTTTCTGACTATCCTTTTAACAGAGAGATTGTCTCCTCCAATCCATGTTTCTCTCGAACTTCCTGATGATTGTCTTGCTGAAGGTTGAGGGTCACCCACAAATCTTTTTGCACCTTCCTGGGGTACAACATGAAAAAAAACTATATCCTTTGGGGGTTTACTAAAGCACAGCCATCACCAGCTAAAGAACACTTGGATCTCCTGGTGATTATGTGGAAGCTGGTACAGAGACCTGCTGAAGGCATCACAATTGGCACAAACTCACAGGCAGCTGATGATGAGGAGGGAGAGAAAGGACAGCAATAATATGCATATGACTTCTGCATGCTTGAAAAGGGAAAGCAGAGAGAGGCAATACTCTCCCTGGAGACCCTGGCCTCTGCAGCTGTTCAGTCTCACCTAAGCACAAAGGGCTGTCACATCATTGCAGCTTTGGGAAATTAATGTGTCTGCATCTGAAGACAGAATGGAAAACAGTCCATTATATAAAATGCTGCCAATTATGTTTTTTTATTTGTGCACAGAAGTGACAGGCTGGTACATGTGTACCTAGTGCAGGATGTTTCTGCTCATAAAGTGTCCACTTATCTCTGTTTACATCCCTTCCTATCCCTAAATACCAGGCTGACTTCTGCCACTCTTGCTCAGATGAACGATATAATGGAATGTGACCTCTTTAGTAAATGGAAGAAAAGATGAAAACAAATGTACTAGTCCCACAAGATGAGGTTAACAGCAGTCTGGAAGAGTGGAAAGCAGGCTTATCTCCCATGAAGCATAATGTCTGATGGAACATTTTATTTCGGCATAAGCCTACATTAGCATTCCTATTTTATTTTATCATCAACATACAGGAACCAGTGCAGGTATCTTTACTCTTGGCAAGCACTATATTACTCTGTAAACTACTCCATTATTCTTAATGGTGCAGCTTCCAGAATACTATATTAAATTCATATTTATTTTAAGTAAGAATATAAATATACACACATACAAGTCCAGATTTGGTGATGAAAGTACTGTGAACTTTTAAAGGTGAGATCCTTCTTTTTAATGTGTTCTGTGTCATATAACTGAAATATTACTTGTTTAGCAACATATGCAAAAAACCTCAGACCTCTTCTCTTAGCATTAATGATCTTTGCCAGATAAAATATAAAATATTTTTAAAGGCCAAACCCATACAAATACATTAATATTTTATAATATTTTAATAACAATTTAATAAAATCAATATAACTTTCTATTAATGGGGTCATATTATTTTCTTGGGGTAAAAAGCAATGACAAATGTATGGCAGCAGAATCTGCAGTCTAGGGAACACAGAAATTCCTTAACCAAAGATGTGAAGGTTTTTAAGATTCTAGGGGCTAGAATTATTGCTCCTACTAATTTTGAAACTCCTCTCACTCATGGTGTAGTCTCCTTTCCAGGTAATTGTTATCTTTTATTATAGGACTTCTGCTTCAAGACCCTAAATGGATTATGATGCTGTGCAGGAATACAATAAAGACTTTATCATGAGCTTCAATGATTTTCCAGGCCTTTCTACTAGGACTGAGTCAAAATATCCATCTGCTGATTCCTAAGACACTGATGGGGAAGCCTGACTAACCAGATTGTTGGTCTCTGGTTAGAATAACTCCATCCTTTCTACTAGCACAGTTGCAATGGTTAATGTTAGAGAAAATGCATGGCACCTTGTTCATCAAAGCAAATAAGAATTGCCATGGAATTATAGTATTTTTCCAATAAATGCCAATCTGATGAAGCCTTCCTTTTTTTCCTTGTAGAAGGAAGTCTGAACAATGCAAGATGTCTATGTACCTAATTTCTTTGTCTTTGGATTTGTTTTTCTTCAGGTAAAATAGCTTTTCCATTGTTAATTAAATTTGACTCATAAAGATGTTTACTTAAAAGTAAAATCACGATTTAAATGTGCCTAAAAATGCTATGCTGTCCAATGGCCAATGCTGTGTCTAATGCTGTGTCAAAGTAGTATGCAATTGTTTCCTGTCCCCAGAGTCTATTGGAAATGGTCCCTAGGTTGCTTTGTCTATCAGACGCTGCTTGGGCATTCCCTGGGACAGTCCTTGTTGGCACACATCAAAATCATAGGCTGAATGGATATTTTCTTAGGTGTACTAAAAAAAGGCTGTATTGGCGGAAGCAGAAGGCAGTGGTCAGTGCTTCAGTGCCCAGTGGGCAGCCTGAAATGGACAGAATGTATCAGGAGTCGATTGTCATTATCAGTTAGCATCTGGGCAATGAGGAAGAACAGACCCTTGGCAGATTTGTAGGTTAAGTTAAATTGAAGATACTCGACATGAAATGTGGTAGAGCTTCAATTCAGAGGGATCTTGGTAAATTCAGGTATGGGACCAGTCAAAATTTCACAGGTTCAGTAAGAAATGCCAAGTGCTCCAACTGGGGCAGAATAACTCCACTGTTACATAGAATTATAGAATGTCAGGTGCTGGAATGAACCTCAAAAGTTTATCTGTTCCAGCCACCCACCCTGCCAGAGCAGGATCATCTAGAGCAGATCACACTGGAATGCACCCAGATGGTTCTTGAATATCTCCAGAGAGGGAGACTCTACAACCTCCCTGGGCAGCCTGTTCCAGTGCTCTGTGACCCTCAGAGTGAAAAAATTCTTCCTCAGAACCTCCTGTGACTCAAATTCCACCCCTTGTCCTGTCACTGGGCATCACCAAGAAGAGGCTGACTCCATCCTCCTGGCACTCACCCCTTACATATTTATAAACATTGATGACATCGCCCCTTAGTTGTCTCCTCTCCAAGCTAAAGAGCCCCAGCTCACTCAGTCTCTCCTCATAAGGAAGATGTCCAACTTAATCATTTTTGTGGCTCTGTGCTGGACTCTCTCAAGCAGATCCCTGTCCTTGAACTGAGGGGCTCAGAACTGGACACAACACTCCAGATGAGGCCTCACCAGGGCAGAGTAGAAGGGAAGGAGAACCTCCCTTGACCTACTAACCACAGCCCTTCTAATACACCTCAGAATGGTATTGGCCTTTCTGGCCACAAGAGCACATTGCTGGCTCATGGCCATCCTTCTGTTCACGAGGACTCCCAAGTCCTTCTCCCCTTCATTGCTCTCCAGCAGGTCGGTCCCCAGCCTATACTGATCCCTGGGGTTGTTCTTTCCCAGGTGCATGACTCTACGCTTGCCCCTGTTGAACTTCATTCAATTTCTCTCTGTCCAACTCTCCATCCTGTCTAAGTCTCTCTGAGTGGCAGCACAACTCTCCAGTGTGGCAGCCACTCCACCCAGCTTGGTGTTGTCAGCAAACTTCCTGGCATTGCACTCCATGCCCTCATCCAGGTCATTAATAAATACATTGAATAATATTGGTCTCAATATCGACCCCTGAGGAACTCCACTAGTTACAGGCCTCCAGATAGATTCTGTCCCATTGACCACAACTCTGTGACTTCTTTCCTTTAACAAATTCCTGATCCACCTCACTACTCCATCACCCAGGCCACACCTCCCCAGGTTAGCTATGAGGATTCTGTGGGAGGCAGTGTCAAATACTTTACTGAAATCAAGTTAAAGCACATCCACTGCTCTTCCATCATCTATCCACCTGGTTACATCCTCTTAGAAGGTCATCAGGTTGGGCAAACATGACTTCCCTTTTGTAAAACCATTCTGAGTGCACCCAGTGACCTTCTTGTCCTTGATATGGCTAAGTACAGCACTGAAGATAAGCCACTCCATTATCTTTCTGGGGACAGAGGTGAGGCTGACCGGTCTATAAACTTGGGGAACTGACTGGCTAGATGTTAACAGGACTTGAGAGCTTTGGTGGACACAGGGCTAAATGTCAGTGTGCTTTCCTCAAAAAATATGTGTAGCAGTATTAAGCATGGGGGAAAAAAACATCAGACCAAAGGCAGGTATAAGCCTCCTCTATTTGGTCCTGGTGAAACCATGCTTTGCAAAATTCAGTTCAGTTTTGGATCTCCCAGACAAAAGGCATGTGGAGAAACAGAAAAGAGTCCAGAGAATGCCTTTAAGTTGCTCAGCACCTAGAATTTCAACAGGGAGATGTTACGATGGGATTGTTCAGTGCAATGAAGAGAAGGTTAAAAGGTGACCTAATTGCAGTCTATATGACTTGAAGGGGAAATAGAAACTCTTTTCATTAATAACTGAAAATACATATTAAAAAAATAGAACAAGCACAGACTAGGATGTGGGAAGTTCAGGTTGGACACAAGAGAAAATCTTTTCACCAGGAATAGAACATATTCCAATACGGCTGAAAATCAGCTCTGCTTGGTACTTAGACATAGCCTAGGGCTTGCAGAGATCTTTTCTGATTTACATTAGTCCTGATTCTTACACAGGCATAGCTTAAGGCTTTCAGAAAACTGTAGGCAAATTCTGCTGTGAGGTTGGTGATGTCTACAGTTGCCTGCTCTGCCTTTCTGCTGGTACTTACTGTTCCTGCTGAACAATCAGCAACAAGAAGCCCAGGTCCCTGCCTTAGAAGCAAATCCACAATCATGACATACACACTGAGACCCAAAGCCCAGACATACTCAGCTTCACTCACTCCCATAGCTACAATAAACCTTTGAAAACCCAGAAAGATCTGACACCATCACAGCTGACTGATTAGGCTAACCATATTGCAAGCACAGCTCCTTCAAGCCTGAATGGAGCAATAGAGCTGTTATCTGTCTTTCCCACTTGTATGCTTATAAATGTATGGCTAATGAAGGAGACTTTCATTGAATGATGGTGTTTGTCTGTATCTCTGTGCAGTAATATTCACAATAATACATTTGCTGAAAGGATTAGCACACAACAGGATTATTCTAGTTTTGTATTCAGCATGTTCAAAATTCATCCCATCCTGGAGACAGACAGCCATAGGAAAAGTAATTCCAAGGTTCTTACTTGGTGCAGCAAAATACCACTTTTCTCAAAAACATGATAGATGACAAAACGGCTGATCTTGCTCTTTATGCGGTGATTCATTATCATCTGTTATCAGAGGCAGATTTACCAATTCAAGTAAAGAAAAATGTAAGGGAAATTATTTTTTTCCAATGATACATTTTAAATCCTTACTTGTGAGCTTTGCCTTGAAAAAATTCAAAGCATCCTACAAGAAGAAGCGCTGTTGCACCCTCCCAAGCACAAGGTCTTTTATATCCTGATCTGCAAAGCTGTTGTTCCCAGGAAATACAAACATCTCAATACACTCAAAAATTGCAAGTTAATTTATATCCTGCTCAATAGTATGAGTAATGATTCATGTGACTGTCAAGCTGGATGCCTGCTGCTCTCATTGTGTATCTTGAATTAATTCACTATCCAAAACATTTGTGTGGAGGCGAGCAGTACTGACAAGGCAGGTTTATCTGACTTAGATAAGCAGCTGGAGTGAGAAAGCAGGCAAACTGATAAAATTAACACATTGAAGTGACCATGAGACTGCTCAGTCTTGGACAGCATGCTTTTCAAACATCAGATGTACATCTGCTGGTAAAAGCCCATGGTGTCCTTAATGGACTTCTTTACACACCAGGCAGCCCATGAATAATGGGGCAGCAGCCCTCCACAGTGTGGTGGTTTAGCAGTTACCTGCCCCCCACCTTTTGAAATAAAACGTGGCTAGGACTCAGAACACTGGAAGTTGATAAATGAAGCTTTATATCTACAGCAATGCACAATATACAAGCTGATATTTACAATGTTTTAACAGTTATTTACAAATACATACAGTGAAAAGGTAATACAGAAACACCACAGTCCTCTCAGAGATCAAAATCCCCAAGAGGGGTAACCAACCACCCCTTACCACCTTTCCCCCCTTCCCCAATCTTATCTCACCACCTGTTGATGCTGCAGATAAGCTGAGGTAGATCAGCCAGGGGGATTAGTAGTAGAAAAGAAGTTAGTAGAATTATTAAGAATCAGCTACGAAAGACAGAGACAAAGGAACCATGCCAGAGAAGCACCCACAGCCCAGCGAGGTCTGAAACCGTCTGACTATCTATGTTTGGGTTACACTTTTTTAAGCAATTTTTTTTTTTCTTTTTCAGTACATCTACGCTGTGTTGGGTGCAGGCTTCAGCGATCAATGTTCATTATCAGCGCTGTGGTTCTTCACTGGTGTACTCACCAAAAAGGGAACATCTGTGTTTTGATGTTCCACTTACTTACAGTACCAGGTATCTTCAGATCAGACTTCATGAAGCACAAGGACTGTGGATGATCATCTTGTTCTATCAGAAGTGGTATTCTTTGTCTACTTTGTTAGTAAATATATATTCATAGAGGAGATGGCCTGTTTAACCTACCATTATTTTTTTATATGGATATGCTTTATTCTTTTACCTTGATAGATAAGAACAAGCCAGATGCTGGATATGTAAAATTTCCATAAGAATATCTATATATAGGAATACAAAAGACAGGGTGATTGCAACCTTCTGTTCTCCAGCCTCCCTAAATTACAAACCCTGTCATTGAGACCATCAGAGGGATTTATTAGCCTTCATGTGTCTATCTTTGAGCCTGCCACCATGGGCAACTCAAGGGCACAATTCACTGCTCCCTGATGCAGACATGTGAAAAAATGCAATGGTTGAATTACAAAAGCTTTTGCTCCTCTCCGTTTTATGAAAGGTGAATGAATGGGCTAGCAGACAACTCCAGCAGGTTGACACTGTTCCTAGCTCTGATACAGGCTGCATTCCCACTTAATAAAAGGTAATCTATTCACAGAAAGAATGTAAATTTTTTTGTTTTAAGTATTTCTATTGATTTTTTTATATCTCTCTCTCTCCTTCTCTCTCTCTCTTTTTTTTTTTCCCAGTTAGGAGACTTAGAATCACAAAGAGTGATCTCCTGTTGCAAGAGCTGAGGTTTACCTGTTCTAATAGATGCAATTTGTTCTGCACAGTACCTCATGTATCCGAGTCCAAACATCCTACTTAGAAGAGTTTAATTTGTCTTCAAAGCAATATATATGCACTGGAGGTACCTGGATCTTGACCAGCTCTCAACCAAGATTTCTGACTCTCTGAGCAGACTGGAAACCTTTTTCATTAAGTACGTTCCTTTTTGGAAGATTTTTGCAAAAACCTGTTTCTTGCAGGCATGTAGCTCTCTGCAAAATAAACTCTTGCTTTTTTTACCATGCTTCTCCTTGCAAAGCTACCTTGCATTTTGCAAATCCTTTCTTGGGACACGTGAGTTTGGTTTTCCTTTGCTCATTCTGTTGTAGGATCTTGCTGATCTTGCAGTCCACTGCACTATTCTGTTTTCCTTCTGAATAGATATTTTTTGCTGCCTGAAAAAATGTGATTGCTTTTCTTCATCTTAAAAAAGGAGCTTTAGCAGTTCTGTGTCTCTTTTGAGTCCCTGATATCCTATTTGGGATCCTGCAAAACATCCAAAACTGCATATTCAGCTCCACAATCTCAAATTTGTTATAAATGATGCAGCAGTTCCTCCCTTTCTTTTGACTTCTCCTATCAAGCTGATATCTTTCAAATGCATTATTTTTGTCAGAGCACAGCACTCTTAAAATATCTTTGACTGTCTAGCTGTCATATTCTTCTTCACTTAAGTATAGCTATTAAATTTACTGTGTCCAACCCATTAATATTAAAATAAAAATAGCTACCTTTTTCATGTCTTCCTTTCCAGAAGGTCTATTTGCATTCATGTATAGACAAAATTCTTGCCAGTGATGTTTCTAGCTGGTAGCATTTCTGGAGAATATGAAGTGCCTCAGGGTTTTTACCTTCTGCTCTAGTTTCTTAAGTTTTTTTCTTCTACTTTTTCCATCTCCACTACTACCATATAGTGTGGCTAATGTGATGACTCACATGAACCTTGAATCAGAACACGTATCTCTGATGAGTCCTCTACATAACAAAAGATAAATGAACAAATACTGGAGAGAAGAGCTTGAGAGAAAGGGAATCTTCATGCCTCATCCTTTGTCAGATTTTTCACCAATTAGCTCTAATAAACCACAGTTCAAAAGCAAGATGAGCCAAACCTCTTAAACACCCAGTCAGCTGTACAACCCAGAAATTTCCATATCTGTATTACAAAGGCAGAGTTTCTTTCTGTAGTGTTCTCTCTTTTGTAAATCAGGAGAGGGAAGACATGGCTAGAAAGTCCTGTTTTCTATACAGAACTAAAGCAGGATGTGCTGGGAAAATGGAAAAAAATATTCATTTCACACAACGAAGAAAAAGAATTGGAAGAAACATGCGATATGAATTTGGCCCAGCTAAGAAGTATGTCTTCTCCATGATTGTT
The DNA here is from genome assembly GCA_013396835.1 of Psilopogon haemacephalus. Lineage (NCBI taxonomy): Eukaryota > Metazoa > Chordata > Aves > Piciformes > Megalaimidae > Psilopogon > Psilopogon haemacephalus. The sequence goes on along the minus strand of VWZI01000797.1, from coordinate 265,152 downwards.
TTAATTTGGCAATTAATTACTCCATAGAAAGAGATGTTCCCAGATTACTGATTCGGGGGCAGAAGGAGCGGGGAGAAATTCATGCCAATGCTATGGAAATGCAAGGGTTTGTTATATCAGCTACATTTCACTTATATTATAGTCAAAAACTATGTTTTATGAATTGCATGGAAATAGTTTGTGCAATGAAGACAACCATCCATATTGTTGATTTTGAGATGGGATCTCAACTTCCAAATTTTGAAGCTGTGACTGCAGTAATTGATTTGATGAAGGGGTCAGGCCTCCTTCAGTGCTGTGGAAATTGTCAGTGAGATGCACTGGGTTTGGTGATTAAATCAACCTGGGTGGTCATGGCTGACTCAGAAACCAAGCTGATATTTCCAGGAAGAGAATAAAAGAACATTTGAAAGTAAGAGGCTTTCTGATCTGAAGGAGAACTCATGGCTTTCACATCTTTGTTGCATAAACATCTTTTTTACCTGTTTTGAATTAGCTACTGATACAGAAATGCCTCCACTGTTTAAACTTATAACTGAAATGGTGTTTCTCTCTTTATTTTAAACAGTATCAGTAGTAACTGTACGAATTCATAGTAAAATTTTTTTCTAGTATGTAGCACACTTCATTTCTCAAATGATGCTGCAGAATTTTTAATTTCTGGAAGCTGGAAACTTCTAATAGGCTGGAGTGAAATTCACTAATATCACAGGAAAGAGGAAAAAAAATCTACATGCAAGAGAATATTATTATTCAAGAACTGTGCTAACAAAGCCCTTTGTAGTTGAATGAACACTTTGTTCCCTGGCACATTATAGTATGTGTAATGTTTTCTTTTTCAAGTGTCACTTAATGGCTTATGAGGCTTACATGACTCTGACTACCTATGCCATAGGCACAGTAAACCCTAACTCCAGAGCTTTGTGTTAGCTGTACAGTGGAGGTCTGTAGAGTGTCTCTTGAGTGGGAGTAGGGCAGGACTTCTGGGGTGCTGCTGTGCCTGAACTACTGAGATGGAAGGCACCATTCATGCTTCATTTTGAACATGAGCTGGCAAGTCAGTGGCAAAAACGCAGCCCTCCTAAGAGACCATGTTTTTGGTGGGAGCAGGACTATTATTCTCAGCTTTTACAGCCTGCTTCACATATTTGTAGGAGATAGTTACCCCTGCAGTTGTGTTCTTTGCAACCAGTTTCTTTCCAAATATAGGCACCGCCAGTCTAAGGAAGCAAGGTACCCTATCTTACACACAGCATGGTGGAAGCAAGGCTGTGCTGTTACCAGGCATAGAATATCAGTCCATGCCACCTTGTGCCACATCCTGTAGCTTTAATGCCTCAGGGTCTTACTATCTCTGCATGGTTCTGTATCTCTGCACTGCATTCCATTTTCTACTGAGGAAGTGTCCAGACATGATTTCTGACTGACTAATCTTTGTCTCAGGTGGTGGACTTAAGGGCATGTAATAAGATGTCCCTGTTGATAAGCCATAAAACACTTGCAAAGAGATCCAGCAGATGTCAAAGGGCAGGTGAGCTGATTCAATCACACCAAATAAGGTAAGCCTGGCTTTTCCTTCTGCTCCAAATCATGCACTCTTGTGAGTGAACACAATGGCTGTGTGCTGACTGAAGCATAATGTGATCCACCTGGCATGATAAGATAACAAAAGAATATTCACTATTTTTACTGGGTAATTAAAACTTTTAAAAGCACCAGAAATGTCTGGCATGAAATAAGCAGAAAAGAAAAAAAATATATATCCAGGAGAGGGGAGAGGATATTTCTTTTTTTTTTTTTTTTTAAGCAGCGGTCAGTAGTTGCAGTCAGTTTGGTGGAAACACAGCTCTCTTCACGACTGAACCATGAGAATGAAGCAGCTGTAGATGAAGAGAGAGGATCTCAATGAGTAGGTACATCTTATAAAACTGTAAGGAAAGTCTCCAGCAAGAAACACACATAAAAAACTTACAGGCTTGTTTCCTTCAACAAGGATGCTGAGCTGAACTGAGATACTGCAGCACCCCAGGTGATTGTTCTTCCAGAAGATATACCACAGGCATCAGCAGACTCGAAAGCCAAATCATTAGGTCTCCAAAGTAACTCTGCATCTTTCAGATATTTTGGGGAAAAGGAATAGGAACAGATTTTATGGCAACTGGTGCAATATGGCATGTAAAATGAACTTCATTTGCTATGATTTGGGTGAGGAAAACAGGAGACAAGCTATATTATAAGCATATTTATTTTTATGTAAATAAAAAGGACATGAAAAAGAAGTCACTTGCTGTTGGTGATCCTGTTGCGAAGACATAAAGAGTAGTAAATGGTGAAGACCAGAAAAGCAGCATGACTCCCCCAATTTTTTTCCAAAAGTGTAAACTTTTTGTGACTTTGCACAGTTTTTTTGCAAGCCATAAATAAACTCTCTCCCCCAGCAGTTCAATATGGTCCATGAAAAGTGTTTACCTGGATGGGAAAAGGGTTACTGTGCTATACAGTATATTCAGCACCACAGTGTCTATCGAGAACCTCTGTCACCATACATTAACAGGGCACAGCCATACTTTCTGTTGTTGGTTGCCTTGTGCTTTGTGAGCAAGGGAGGTGTGGCAGAGAAACCCTTTGGAGACCTCTATTAGGGAGGTGTTAAAATAATTAGAGATTTACAAAAATGGATTTGAAGGTGAGGATGGAGGGATGGGGGAATGAGGCATGGAAGAAACTGTAAAGCTGAAGGGATTAACCTTCAGGTTTGCATTTCAGATTTCACTGACTTTCAACATCGTTGATTTTCAGGTCCCTTTCAGCAGCTCTATCTGATTAGGAGGGTTGCAATACTGACAAGAACTGACGAAATTGCTATGACGTACAACTACAAAAATACTGTGTGATTAGCATGAAGTGAGTCATATGTTTTTCATAGTGTGGGAGAGCCTTACCTGCCTGAAAATATTTCATGTCATCCAGTATAATCCCTTTGGCAATATACTATAACACATAAAAGCAGGGTCACAGTGTTCTCAGACAACTCACAGGTTTCAACTGTCTCCTACAAATACCAGCTCCTGGTACTTATAATGCTTAGCACAGTGGTGAAGGGAGACAGTTTCTGCAGTGTACCTAATGGAGTCTTCTGTGGCAAAGACAGAAATACAAGTAGGTTGAGAAATTTCACTTAAGAAATGTTTATTCAGTTGACTAGAGCACTATGGCATTCATTGCATGATGGTTATCAAAAGGATAGTGTAACAATAATTGTTTACAGCCTCAGGCCATAAAATGTCATGTGATGTCATATAGGAGATCTCTTCCAAAATTGTGAGCCTAGTAATTCATTAGTCAAAGGAATATTCTGCAAAACAAAGGTCCCTGTTAACTTTTGTTTTTGAGCTTGCTGCCTACAAAGATTAAATACAGTTGCTTGGTGCAGGTTCTATCTGTTATTGCGTGCTTTCCATAAGCAGTATGGCACTGTGGTGTGAAACCTCCAGCATTTGATCAATTAATATTGTCACAAATTGACTATTCCTCTAGTTATTCATTTCTGTAACAATTAAATCTAAAACTCCGCCACATCACAGGTTAGTTGCATTTTAAGGAGATTTTGTTGACAAAAGCACTGAATGAGGTTCAAGGTCCTGGTGAACCAAGCCCTGGTGCCATAATAATTTGCTGTCAGAGGAAGGGAATTAAAAGTTAGGCAAGTTAGGGCTCCTCCATCTCAAAAAGCGAGGCTGCTGAGGTATGTAAGAATTCTGGGGTTTGTTCACTTCTGTGTCCAGATTACATTTTCAGTGAGGCTGATGACATTTTATGAGACTGTTACTATGTTTTTCCTGACTTCATCCCAAGAATAGATAAGTCATTAAACTTCAGCTGTTTGACCATGAGTTGGAGAGCAAAAACAGTGCTAAATTGTAGATTACTTGGTGCAACACTCTACCTGGAAAAAAGATCTACGAATCTTCAGTTCTCTTTCCAAATACCAGTCTTTGTGTGCCATAATCTCATCAGTACATACTGCTTTCCTCCTCCAGTCCTCTTCTTGCATTTAGAAAGTGAAAGATACTTGAGTTTTGATTAATTCTTTAATTTACCTTAACCCTAAAAAGTCCTAAAATGTTACAGAAAGATATCTCTCTTTAAGAGTTCATTTTTGTCATTACCACAAGCTGTGGTGACAGTATCTCTACACTAGATTGGGTACCATCACAGTAAATTAATCAGAATGTAAGATGGCTTCAAATGGGTGGCGGAGTGAACAGACACTTCCATCTTCACATCAGCATTAAACTATAGCATTTAAACACTAATGAGCTAAAAAGGAATGAGAAAATTAATAATGCACTGCAGAGCAGAGCATTCAATAGAAACTTCTCCTCCCCTCCATACCAAGGCTAATTAATGTGATCTATTCTAATAAAAATAGCCCTAAGTACTCCTTATTCATTTTTAACACCCTATATTCCAACTCGCTGTATAAATGTTCTTTGTAGAACTACAGAAGTTGAATAGTTATGAATCATGCCACTTAAAAAGAGACTTTTAGTTTTGTATGAAAAGCCAAGGACACTGATTTTTCAAGTGGTTTGTTGTATTCATGTAGTTATTAAGGAGTCCAAGTGGTTGTTCTATCAAATAAATGCCTTTTTTCCCCCGTTGTATTAGTGCATGTGTTATGTGCTCCCTAAAACAGACTACAAAGCTTGGACCACCTTTTTGCACTAATTTGTAGTTTATGCAGTTTTACTGAAGTCAGAGGTGTTGCACAGGATGTAATTGGTTGTAGTTTTGGCCTAGTCTGTTAAAATACCAGCAGTGGGCAAGAAGTTGCTATAATGATGACCATAGAATACAAACAGGCCAGCTCACCTTAAAGGGAACATTGTCACACTCTAAGAAGACGACTATGACTTTTGAGATTAAATAAACTTACATGAAAACTAAAGGGAGCTATAAATCAACGAGTCACACCTAACCACAGTCACAGGCATGAGGATGATACTGTCTCATTGTCTCTTTGTTCTATATTCAAGTGCTTTTGATCAGTTGATTCACATATGTAGACTGTTGCGTCTTCATTATTTTCCCCATCTTTATATTAGAATCAAAGAATCATAGCATCATAAAATGGTTTGGGTTCAAAGGGACCTTCAAAGATCAGCTAGTTCAAACTGTACATGTGAGCAGGGGCATCTTCTAACAGATCAGGTTACTCAAAGCCTCATATGGCTTCACCTTAAACACTTCCCATGATGGGCATTAAAACTTCTCTGAGCACCTCAGTCTTGCGTCTCACCATCCTTATAGAATCATAGAATGGCTTAGGTTGGAAGGGACCTCAAAGATCATCCAGTTCCAACCCCCCACCATAGGCAGAGACACCTCCCAGTAGAACAGGTCACTCAAGGCCTCATCCAACCTGGCCTTGAACATCTCTAGGGAGGGAGTAGCTACAATCTCCCTGGGCAACCTGTGCCAGTGTCTCACCACTCTCACTGTAAGGAACTTCCTACTAATATCCCATTTAAATCTCCCCTCTTCCAGTTTAAACCCATTACCCCTTGTCCTGTCATTACAAGACCTCGTGAATAGTCCCTCCCCACCCTTCCTGTAGGCCCCTTTCAGATACTGGAAGGCTACTATAAGGTCTCCTTGAAACGTTCTCTTCTCCAGGCTGAAGAGCCCCAACTCTCATAGCCTGTATCATAAAAAATTTATCCCTTCAGTCCAATCTACATCCATTCCTTTCAATGTAAAACTACTTTTCACTTGTCCTGTCATTACAGACCCTGGTTGAAATCTCTCTATCTTTCTTGTAAATCTGCTTTTTGTGTTGAAATACCATAATGTGTATACACAGACACACTGCATATGGTTGTTTCCCAGGAAATGTTCCGAAAAAAAAATTAATTGATTGAGAAACCAGTGAGACTTCTCATCAGCATTGGGAAGCTCTGACATCCAAATTTGGTTTTAGCTTTAGACTTACTATAGTAGGGACCAAAACGATGAAGAAATAAATAAGGGCATGATAAATTTACAACTAATGGCAATTTTTTCCTCTTAGTTTGTCAATGTCTTCAGTAAAATAGCACATATATGCAGTACATGGAAATAGATGTAATTACAGTAAGGAAAAATGCTTCAGCAATGGGTTGAAGCAAATATCAACTTGATTGTTGATTGTGCTATTGCATAGGAGCAGGGAAGAGGTGCTAGTGATTTCTCGTTATCCTCAGTTGTTCAATACTTGATATGAGGAATCTTCATAGACAGACTGCTGAAAAATTAGAAATGGAAATCACTGAGAAGCCTAACTGTCTTACTAACTTCACATAACTTGACATTATCCATGAGTCACCAGGTGATTTTTAAGACATGGAACTCAAAATTAGAGAACTTTATTATTAACACATGGGTGGCTAAGAAATTTTGACTGTTAATAAAATTGCATATATTGGAGTTCTTTTGGATCTTCTGTTACAGAGGTGATTAAAATATGTGGCTGTATGTACACAGAATTTTATTGCAATTTTATAAGCATTGAAATATTTGCATAACCTTCTCTCTACCTTTGTTCTGGGGCTAACAGGATGAAAAAAATCAGGGGAAATTCTCCTCCTCTTGGAAAAAAAGAGAAAGAAATTAATGTATATCTACCAAAATGTCAAATTTTCTTAGGTTTGCAGCAGTGTTTACACAGCACAGTTGTAACACGCAAAAGAGGTGTGCCAGATCAGCATAGGACCAGAGAGGGCTTTGTCTGTTAGCTGTGTCCTAGATGCAACCAGTGCTCAAGGAGAGAGCCTGTGGACAAAATAAATAATGATGACTGATCTGAAGTCCTCCAATTTCTTACATTCAGTGTTTATGCAGACGAGCTGGAGATGGAGGCAAAGGCAGACACAACTGGAGAGTTACAAGTCAAAACACTCAGTGGTTCGCTCAGCTTTATATAGCACATGCCATTGCATTTCACCCAGTCATGCTGTGCTGGTTTGAGGATAATTGGAATACTTTACTGAGAGAAATTAAACCCTTGGCTGTGAAGAGAAAAATAATGGTGACCTATATCACTCATTGTTCTGCTGAGAGAAGCAACCAGTCAAAATATAGATAAGGCACTCACTTCTCGCACACTTCTCAGTTAGCTCTCAGTTATTCTTCTCTCTGGCAGTCTGTGTGGTTGCATCTGCCTTAACCCTTTAACCTGATCTAACCTTTTCCTTCTAAACTCCCTGTCATTTTTTTTTTTTTTTTGACATCTCACCTCTGATCTCTGCAGATTTATCATGTGAGATATATGGGGATTGTTCTGGTTACTTCTGAGGGAAGAGAAAGAATGGAAAAGAGGGAGAAGGGGAGCCTCCTGAGCAGTCTGACTGTTTTGGGAGGGATTTTGTATTACCTTTAACTTGTATATAACTGTAAATATCTGTGTATATTGTGTATATATATGCTTGTAAATTGTGTTAAGCTGTGAATATAAAGCTTCATTCCTTAACTTCCAGCTGGCTGAGTCTACTCTGGGTGAATTCATTGTATGTGGGGGTGGGTAACTCCCAAACCATCACACATGTCAGCACAAGCCTTGTGCTAGACTAAAGGAAACCTTCCAGACTGTCATCTAGTTCAGATATCAGGGAAGAAAGATCCCAATTCTTTCTTTGCTGGTTTATTCAATTTGTTTATCTCTTCCAATAGAAAAAGTTCTGCCAAATTCCTCTTTTGCATGTAATCTTTTCTATTTTCTGGCATTGATTCTTCTTATTCTTTTTTCTCTAATTCTTTGAAGTTCAGTATTCCTCTGTGATGGCCTTATAGATTGGAAGCAAGTAATTTATCAGGTTTTGTTTTAACAAATTAAACACACTAAGCTCATCTTGTCCCAGAGAAGATTTTCATTCATCCCCTTCTGTGGCTCTTTATTGGTCGTCTACCAATTTTAAGAAACAGTTCAGAAAGAATGCCGTACACAATGGAAAAATCAGTTTGACTGCGTCTACTAATTATTGTCCTGGGTATAGTGTAGATTCAGATGTGATACCAGTTCTTTGTACCACCACGTCTGTTCATTCAATGCAGTCTGTAAACCACGGCTGTTCTATACGGCATTACCATATACTTGCATGTGAAATTTGCTGTTGGCTGCATGGGAACACAGCTTGGATGAACTGAGGATATTATGCATCAGTCATTCTGTCTGCACATTCTTGTCTGTGGTGACTTTAGATCTTCAGTTTGACAGTCTGCAGTGACTTCAAAGACAGGATGAAGCAATTTAATGGCTTAAACTATCTCAGTGGGCTTACAGTTGGTATGAGTATTTCCTACTATTTAAGATCTTGGCACAAAGTATGAACCAGCCCTCTTTTTGTTTCTGCACTGTAATCTGCTTGGATCCATGTCAAGAGTAGCCATGAAATATTTTTTTTTTTTGGGTATATTGCTAGTCTGTCTTGGAAGGACCCCACATTATTGTCAAGATTGATGAAATGGGTAGACAGCTTGTGGACACTGGACATGTGGCTCACATGCTGTCTGTAAGTAGTGCTGTGGTTGCAGGGAAGTGGATAACTGAGTGAAAGAGTCTGCAGCAATTTTAACTCCGTAGGCTTTGAGAAGGTGTCGTGGATGTAACCTCACTCACCAAGCACTTCATCCATTCCATTTGTGCTCTGCACTACAGCACTGGGTTTTAGCAGGAATACCAAAGCAAGTGAAATGCTCTAAAGAGTATCATTAACTTTAACAGTTGAATAGGAGCCTGGATTGGAATGGAAATACTGCTTAGCATTTCATGGTTTTCTATTCATCAGTATTACACCATCTTTACTTAAGAACAAGACTTTTCCATTGGTAGACATTCTTTACTGCTAGCATTACTATATTTTCCCCCTTTAATTTCCGTAGTTTCAGCTTCATTTACATTTTACATAGTACTATTTCTCTGGTTTTCCCATTTTTATTTTTCATCAATGTCTATGTTCATGTCTGCTGACCTCTTTTCTCTTCATGGGACTTGAGCCCAACACTGTAGGTTTTTACAGTTCTGATTGCTTAAAGGCTCATGTCCACTGCACATGGCACTACAGTGCAAGGTTAGAATTGACCGAGTTGTTACATATGGCCATGAAGACGTATTAGATTTGATGCTCACAGACAAAGAGTACATTGCCTAAGCCACTAAATTATGCCACTTCCTCTACCATCTCTGAGCCCTACCTTGTTCTGCAGTGAAACTCTAACCTAATAACAGTTTCTTCCTTTTCATCCACTTTCTTGTGGTCACACTTATCTTTTGATCTATTTCACTAATAATTTTCCTTAAACATGAAGACTCTGTCCATAAGAAACAGAAAATACGAGTCTTACAGTTGGGACCGTTGCTGTCTTCATGACCTCACAGTAATCAGGTCATAGTTGCTGGTATCCAGACAACATTTATTTTTCATTTCAGAAACCCCTTAGGGGTGATTTAGAGAAGAAAATTGTGATTTTTTTTTTAAAGGGAAGTGTAATTCAAGACAAGCTACCTGTAATTGTTCTGCATTAATGATGAGGATAAAGAGTATATACAGCAAAGTACACAGCCACTCATTAACCACTGTCTCTGAAATCATTGCATTTTGGTATAATTTAACAACCAATGAGGAAAACAAAGAACTTAAGATTTTATAGTCCTTAAAAGAAACTTCCTTGGACTTCATAAAATATGGTTACTTGTTACAATTAATTTTAAAATAATTATTTTTCTATAGCTATTTTTTATACATTGCAATTAATGTGAGACTATATATGCTTCGAGTTGTTTTCATCTTCCTTGGAGATGGAGATTGCAGCTCCGTGGAACATGCTAAGTAACGCCTCTCTTAGAATTTGTTGACTGTACCCAGAAGCAGTGGTTCTGCACAACTAGTTCTGCTGTCAAGTCAAGGTACAGCTAGCCGGTAAGGTGCAGCAAATTAAATAGAGGTAACTTTGGGAAGACGTATTTCTATAGGTCTCTGAAGAATATGATTTAGACAGAAGAGAGCTTTAGTGAAGCAGCTTTGACAAAAAAAAAAAAAAAAAAGGATGGATGATTGCATCAAAGCCTGTATAAACCATAGGCTGGTGAGAAGCACTAATGTTAGCCAAACTGAATGTCCCATTGCTTGCTGGATGATGCTGAAAGAGAGGGCTGAGCATCCAATCGATCCAGCTTAACAGGAAGGAAAGCGGGACTTGTGTCACAACAAGAAGTGGGAGCCCATGACTGAATAGTGGCTGAAAATGTGTAACGAATGTGTAAATTGAAGGGAGTCCTTGTGTAATGGAGTCATCTGGATCCTGATATTAGTAATAGTCAGAAGATTATAGTCCCTTGAGTTTCAGCTTGCTTTCTGTTTGTGTTGCAGTGGTTGGCCTCTACAGGCTCAGCTCGAGGCTTTCAGTCTGGGACATTTTGTGGATAACAGCTTCTGATTTTCCTTCTTTTTTTTTTTTTCTCTCTTTTATTCATTTTACTTCAAGCCAAAGCAGATGAATTTAACAGCATGGGATCAGCAAATTCCTGTTATGATGAACTGAGAGAGAGAAAAACCCTAACTTAGATCTATTGATGCAAAGAGGAATAATTGCTTGTGAGTCAGCGGGGCTAGGATTTCGTTCTGTTCATCTATATTCCTCCTTAGTACTTGAAAGTGGAACTAGCATTTTTAATGCTATTCTTACAGAGATGGCAGACTATGTTAATGAAGTAAAAAATTATCAAGATAGTAATAGTTACTTTAGATGAAAAATTGTAACAAGCTGGAAATGATTAAATGTAGAAAACAATGACAATTAAAGTCGAGCGAGTTCTGGTTTTGGTGTATCTTTATTTCTTTAAGGATGGTCAGGAATACTTTTTAGTCACTAAGAACAGGCTGCTCTCTTGAACAGTATCCTATATGCTGACGTGTAGGTGTTAAAAGTAAACAGTAGGTGGCCTCAGAACATTAGTATTGCTCTTTGCTGGAACATGGACAGTGAGGGCAGGAGCCTTGCTGATTCCCTGTATCTCAGTACAGCCTTGACTTGATTACATGAAATATTCTGAAGTATGTTCTGCAGTCCATTGCTATTGCCTTCACCTGGAATGTGGCTGTGTGTTGAACCTCAGCGTAAGCTTAAGTGGTTTAATTTTGCTTTGCTGCTTGAAATGCATTTTTTTCTGTTGACATGTCTCTGACATCAGAGAAAACACTTGTGTTGCACAGAGAAAATGAAGACACACGCAATTTTCATTATTTGATGTTACATACTGGATATACTGTCTACCTGTGGTGGTGGTGAAAGACTTGAAAATCCACTCTCTGCTTCAATGACAACTACATTCTACTTATGTGTCTTGCTTTTCAAACATCCAGAGAATGACAACAGACAGTGGTTTTGGAAATGATGACTGATTAACCACCATAAACCACTTCAAGAACCAGCTTGTCTTCTTTAAGGGAGTTATTGCTGGAAATAAGGAATTCAGATCAAATCTGTGTTCTTCAGGATCTTGATAGTTATTTTTCAGCCTTGGTCAAGATTTGATCCCTTCAAGAGACATTTATATGGTCAGCATCTAATCCTGGGCTTAAAATCTTGTGCTTCAGGAGAATTTTTAATCACAAAGTCCAGATCTCATACATGATGAAAATCAATTCACAGTAGCCTAGACTGTTCCATCAATGCTCTTCCACACTGCCATATCATTTCAGCAGCTGGGAGAAAGAGAGACTGTTACTGAATCTACTGCTTAATTTTTCCATTGTTGAGACCACAAAAGCTGTGTGCACTGAAGAAGATGCATTTGTCACATTCCACATTGAGACACGGGGAATGAAAGTGCAACAACTCTCACGTTTTCCTTCTATTTTCTTATGGCCAATGTGAACTCCAAAACTACACAAGGATCATTTGTTAATTTAAAGCATACTGTCTTCTTGGTTAAACTAGATGAACTTAATGGCCTTTTCCAACTGAAAAAAAAATCTATTATTCAGTCCACAAAGGACCTGCAATAATGAAAGGACAGAGTAAGGGTCTGTCCAAGCCAAAGGAAATAAGGACTCTGCTGCATAAAGTCCTCATCTTTGCAGAACCATTCCACAAGAGAAACCAGCAGAAAATTGTAATTTTCTATGTGAAATCTAGCAAGCATCTTCTAGCATAAGTTACAAGGCAGAAGGGGAACAGTTACACTTCACTTAGCTAGAGCTGAGGCCTTTGCAACTGTGGGAAAATCCCAACCTTTTCCAGTGCAGGGTATATTCAGTGGCCTTAATACCCTGTACCGCATTCTGTGGTGCATTCACAGAGATGTGTAGGACATCCAGTTGGTCCTGTACACAAATTTTAAAAGAGAGGCAGCATTTTGTGTTAGAAACAGTGGAGCAAACAGTCTAATATCACTCCAGTGCTGTTGAATGGTTTGAAGGTTGAGGGGGTGATTTGTAACAGGTGTATTCCATACAGCATAGTGACTGATTGCTGACCGATTGACATTTATTCTTCTTAACTGACCTTGTTTTTCACTATGTTCTCCGGTAAAATTTAACCATATTTAACTTAACTATCTAATTTTGAAGTTGATAGGCACTACATGTTCAATGTTCAATGCCTCTTCATGTTTCTAATTTACCAATAGAAAAATCAGCCAAGCAGGTGCTACTGAGACAGTGACCTGTGGAGTGCTCTGGGAGGTCCTCTATTCCACAGCTTTTACCCCTCTGGACAGTTCCTAGTTCTAATCACCCAGATAGGGCAAGAATGTATTTTTTTCTCAATGGACCTTCAAATGACAAAGGAGTATTAGGTTTGGTAACCCACTATGGAGATGTATAGTCCCCTCCCTTGGTCCCATAGACTTTCAAGGATTGTGTTGCACTTGGTGTGGGAAGGAAATATGTTCTTGGTGCCTCCAGATGTTCCATAAACACCAGCTGCCAACAGCTCATCTTTAAAAACATGAAATATTTCACACAACAGGGGACAGATGAAGCATATTTATCCAAAGGTGAAGTTACCCTTCCCCTCTCTACCAGTTCAAAGTGTAGTATCAATGGTGATATCAAGGCATGGCGCTAAGCTTGTTTTTATTGCTGATGAATCTTATGTCTCTGCCAGAGAGAAGAAACACTGCAGAAAACACACATGGCTAGTGCAGACTTTGTAGAAAATATCTCCAAAGGACAAACTGCTTTGGGAGTACTTCCATGGGGGTAATGAAACTGTCTGTCTGAAAATGAATAGTTTTATTTTGCATCTACATCCATCAGCAGAGCAAAATTGCATGCATGTCAGGAGGGCTGGCTGTCAGTGCAAAGTCAGGACTTTGGAAAGAACAGCCAATTTTAGAGACTGCCCTATCTGTCCTAGGCTACCCTGCTGCCCACAGTAATCCCTGCTCAAAGAAGTGCCTGTTCAGCCTGCCCCTTTCCTCTCACTGTTCATGTGATGCTCTGCACACCTTTATCACCTCCCCTATATAGTGGTCATCAGGGCAAATTGTAGATGCATGGTAGACACTGAATTAGCTCTCAAAGCAGCAGTAACAAGCATGAGGTTAATTACCATCTGACCTGTCTAGAAAGTGAATACTTGAAAAATTTTTGATCCTATCTTTTACTCATTATCCCACATGGAGCAAGGGGTGGGACTGGACAGCATTGCGCTGCTCCAGCAATGGCAGCAATCTGCATTTAGCTCATTAGAAAACATGATTTGAACTGCCTGAATTTCAGTAAGTGTCGATATTTAGCTGAGAATGGAAATCGTCCTGAAATGTCCTGAATCTTGTCCTTTCACTCAAGTTCATCTGCATTATCCTGCTGCTGGCTGCACTCCAGCATATGGGAATCCCCAGTGTTCTCTGCTGCGAGTGATTAGCTGGCAGTGTGAGGCAGAGGGAGAGGATGTGCCATTTTCCCTCACCGCTGAATTATCATCTGTGTGCAAGATAAGAACATCCCTCATTCATTAATTTGATTTCAAAGGAACGCTGCAATTTCACTTGCATTACAACTGACAAGAGCAATCTGAAATGCTGTTTAATGAGCTATCAGTCCAGACCATTTCAGTCAGACTTGATGACTTTTTTTCTTCCCCATGTGTGTGTTTATTGGGCTAGATTCATACTTGAATTTAATTGTTATAATGTCCCTGTCTGAGGTGGAACTAGGGTAGTTTAGACTGTTGAGGATGCAACTCTTGGTTAAATATCCATGTCATTTTTGCACAGAATGAAAATGTCTTCTAAATAGTAGGAAAAGCTCCGAAGGCATGAGAGTACAGGATCTCAGTTTGAATAGCACATTCTTATTCTTCTGAAAATGCGAGAATGTTTTTCTTCTCATCCCAGCAGTTTTACTGTCTAAGGTGATTAAATATTGGTCATCTTCAGCAGCTTTGCTGCAGAGCAGTGCTAGGTCGAATAATCTTCACATGGTTCTTCTCTAAAGAGATTATGTTCGGGTTTTATGAGTCAATAGATGAAATTCTGTGCCTTGTTTACACTCTTGACTGCTTCACAGACTATATCTGTATCACAGACTGCATCTGTCTTGCTATATAAATCTGAAGTCAGAGAGCATCTTGCTGAGAGATTATCTTACCATGAGGCCAAGGAAAAAGGCTGCGTAACCATCGCTCCTGGGTAATTTCTGAGTTCAATGTTGTGTGTCCCATGAAGGCCATAAACCATAATTACTGCTTTGTTCATGTGGGGTTTCTTCCAAGTTCAGATCCGTGGCTGCTATGAGGCTGTGTGTCTCCATCCAGTAGGAAGCTGTTTTCACAGTGGGAAGCCCAGGGTTTGTACTTCATACCTGGAAAAGAGAGTTGTGGAGGCACTGTTAGAGGGCTGTGCAGGGCAGAAGAAAGCAAAAATGAAGAAGTTGTACTGACATGTATTAACAGGAGTGGGGCAGGCTATATGCTGACCCTTTATAGTGTCCAAGCAGTGGGCCAGAGAACACGACTCCAGCCCAGCCTGTGGTCACGCTAGCAATGAATGCAGCATCAGTCTGTATTGATTGTGGGCGATTGAAGAGGCAGGAATTATAAATTATGTAGCTTTTATAATTTCCAACAGCCCCACCCACAATCTGTGTGTAAATTGGTTTAAGTTTGGGTTCTAATTTGGTCGGGAAAAGTCTTCACAAGGATGCCTTTTCTTGTAATTCAGGAAAAAATCAGAAAAAATTGAAAGGTTTGGGCATAAGACAGCTTTGCCCTATTTACAGACGATAGTCTGTCTCTTTCACGGCAGCGTCCGTAGCCCAGTGCCTGCCAAGGTCCAGGATCGTTGTAGGCACAGCTTTCATGAAGCCACGATCACGAAGCAAGGCAGGGGAAAACCGAGATGCTCTGCGGTGTTCCCACGAATGGCTGCAGTTTACCGTTAGAGGCAGGTCCTGCAGAAAGAGGCCAGGATGCTCCTCAAGGTCTGGCTCAAAGTCCATGCAGAGTTTGTGTCTCCAGGTCCGTGCAGGTCCGTTCAGGTCCTGGTGCAGGTCCTGGTGCAGGTCCCAGTGCAGGTCCCAGTTCAGGTCGGAGTGCAGGTCCCGGTGCAGGTCCCAGTGCAGGTCCCAGTTCAGGTCGGAGTGCAGGTCCCAGTGAAGGTCCCAGTGAAGGTCCGAGCAAGTCCTGCTGCAATCTGTCCAGCTGCCATATATATATATACTGAGGCGATTTGTTGCCTCCCTGTTCAAGCCCACGGAGGTTGGGAGAAGGCACTTCACACCTATTGTACTAAGCCTCCGGTGGCAGAGGTGGGGAGGCAGGAAGACCGTTTCTTGCCCCATTCACACCTCTGGTGGGGCAGTGGACTGCGGTGTGCCCTGTCACAGTTCACACCCCATTCATACCTCTGGTGGGGCAGTGCCCTGCCCCGCCACACAGTCCCATGCCTTGAACCTCTTCAGGAACATAAACACAACCAGATCCTTATCCTTTTATATTTTTTATTTTATCTTAAGAAACTTCCCAGGTTTCAGTAATGATATGACCACCAGCACTGTGATTAATTTGACTGGACTTTTGTTATATAGACACTAGGCTTTGATCTAAACCAGGATCTGCCTGAATTCAACAGCAAAATCCACATCCCAGTCCTAAGTCTGCTAGTGTGAAATGAGTTCATTCTTACTGAAAGTTGCTTATAGAGAAACAAATGGTGGACCTTTGAGTTAGGCTTTAGTCCAGCTGCCAGTGGGTGCATTTTCTCCTTGTGGGATGGGATACAGTTTGCTTTTCAGATAAATGAAACAGTTTATTGTAAGTTACATTTTGGAACTTAACAAGTTGAGAGGAATTGGGATGATTTTTTTATCTTCAATGGACAAAATGATCCGAAAGCTATTTAGCCCTCAGACTTCATGCATGTGTCTGCCCTGCAGGTAGAAGTACAGCAGGTCCAAAAGGGAAAGAGATATATTCTTGGAAAGCAGGTACATAAAGACATAGTAAAAGGACAATATAGGAATGTGTCATCAATACCCTTATACCACTGACTACCCAAGCCACAACTTGCATGTTTTCCCTAATTAGTACCTCTCACTGCCTGTACTTGACATGCAGTAATAGGTCAGATGGACCACAGGGCAAGGTAGAGCATGACTGATGTCCTTCTGTTCCATACCTCACAGATCACATTTTGCTTTTGAGATGGAACACTCCTGCAGAATTGGTCAAAGATTTTGATCACAAGATCTTGGTATACATGTGATTGTTCATTGTAAGCTGGAGGTCAAGTGTTGGAGGGATGCTGGGAGAACAGTGGTCCCGAAGGAGACTGCCAGAGGGATCACCTGCAAAACAAGGAGACCTGCAGGAGCTTCACTGGATTGATGGAAGATTCAACAAACCTAGAATTTTGCTGAAAGGAAAATACTAGGATGGCATTCAAAGGAGTGTAGAGAGTGCAGACAGAGCAGAATGAAATGCCAGTTGACTGGAAGTTTCTCTGTTGTCTCATCTAATGTTTAATACCCTTTTCAAAGTGTCACACATACCAGCCAAAGTGTGGGTGGTAAATTCTGTATCACTGGCCTAAGTTTCCTCCCACACAAAGCAAATGCTTTTACTTCAGCCTATCCTCCACTTTCACTGTGAGGATACACAGAACCAGTGCTTCACCTTTGGGAAGATGCATTTTTAATTTAAAAAATGCTCTCATACACATATTTTCCAGTATATCCTCCCTGAACACACTGCAAACAACAGCAGGTACAACAAGCAGTGCAACCTTTGACTCTTGAAAACTATTGTTATCTAGTCTAAGATTCATCCTTATCGAAGCCTCACAAAAGTAGGTGGATACTCTTCCAAACAGCATTCTGTTGTGATTCCATTACCTACACTCAGAAATCTGATTACTTTGACAGATGCCAATCAGTCAGTCAAGGTAAACAAGACAGGGTATTCTGCCTGGCCTTTAGGAAGCCTTTCAGGAATCATGTATGTAGTGACAAAGCTACACGCTCCAAGAAAACATTAGCACAACTTGGACTTGATGTGGACACTGAGACTAGAAGTGGGCACCTGGATCCCTATTCTCATGACTGATGTCTACTGAACTTCCTTCTGCTCTCACTTGATTTGCTGATTAGTGGAGGGGTTCACATACCTGTAGTGTCATTCCTGCATCAAATCACCTATGAGAAGATGTAAGGGTTTCATAGAGGTTCTTAACCATGACTGCCAGCCCCGTACAGGTACTTTGCATAGGAAAATTGCAATGACATTACATATTATGTTTAGATAATTGAATGAGGAGTCCCCGTTCACATCCATGAAGCCCCACCAGTTACCATAATCCAAATTTAAAGGGTCTGAGGAAACGTACTCTAGATGAGCCTGCTTTATCAAAGAGTTTGGACAAAATGATATCCAGACATCCCTCCAAATCCCTGTGATTCTGTGAAATATCTGTCTTTGATATGTGAGATTGTTTAGCCTGGAGAAGAGAGTTGAAGAGAGACCTCATAGCTCTCTAAAACTACCTGAAAGGAGTATGTAGTGTGGTGAGAGTTGGAACCTTCTCCCTAGTATCAGGTGATAGGATGAGAGGAAATGGCCTGAACCTGTATCAAGGGAGGTTTAAATTGGATATTAGGAAAAATATCTTTACTGAAAGAGTGGTCAGGTATTATAATAGGCTGCCCAGTGAGATAGTGACTCCCTGGAGTTCTTAAAAAATCTGTGTAGAGATGGCATTCTGGGACATGGTTTAATGGTGATTTGATTATTAATAATCGAATCACCATTATTAATTATGAATTATTAATATCCATTTAATTACAAATATTACTTTTTATTATTAATATTAAAATATTCAGGAATATTCAAGATTCTTTGGATGTTCAGTCTACAGGAAGCAATTACACAAAGGGTATTTATAAACACGTAATTAAATGGTTTAAACAGTCAGAACTTGGAAAATAGGAACCTGGTATCAGGGAAAATTCTAACCATGCCTATGGAGTCTTAGCATGTACTCATTGATGCAATAGATACAAAGTTTTCCCAGTAGAGAAGGAGGAAAGAGCTGCCTTCCTGCTAGGCTGCTGGTGCAAGCTGCACAACAGGCTGCAACACATGGCTGCCGTGAAAGATCTGCAAATAGACCTCCTGTCCCAGTGAAAGCAACAGGAAAAGGAGACAACGATTTCTAAATCACCCCCCTTAAATACACTATTTTGAAAGTGAAACTGGCCAATAGGCACTAGCATCCATCGTTTTTGGCCAATGAATTCAAAGCTCCATGCCCATGTATCCACCCAAGCATGCTGAGGGGCAGCACAAGACACCCAACTTAGTGATGCTAAGTACCTAGCCCTCCTGGCTTGTTGGGGCCAAACCCTTCATTGTTTTGCTCAATCCCTCAACTCCTGGACCTGCAACATGAGGAGGAGAGCAGGGGTTTGAACCGGTCTGGCAAGATTTATGCCCTACCAGGACAAATGGGCATAGTGGTGTTAGGTTGATGGATGGACTCAATGATCCTAACAGTCTTTTTCAGCCCAAACAGTTCTATGATTCTGTGATTCTTTCTTGCACTATAGATTGTTGGCTAACCCCAAACCAGAATGAGTGTGTTTTGCATCAGAGCTTGTTTGCAATCTGTCTTCTCAGTCTGCCACAGTACCGAAATTGAGTATCTGCAAATTGAGAAATTTGATGCAGCAGAGCTGTGTAGATTAGATGTCTTTCTTTGAGGTGATGTGAGTAAACATATATGAAAGACACCTCTCAGACATCTAAAAACTCTTGTGTATTGCCTGAGATGCAGATGCTGAAAGGATAAGAAAGAATTGCAGATGAAAACTTAATCACAAAAAGCCACTCAAAACATGTATTTTCAATCAAGTATAACTTCTACTGTCAGACCTTGCAGATCTCTAAAAACTCTCTTTGCAAAAAAACCCCAAAAAACCCCGGAATGAAACCAAACAACTTAGCAACAAAACACAACACAACATCCTCAACAAATCGTTTCATCAAACATTGTTATTTTTTCTATTAAATGACAATGACAGTCTGTTCATTCTGGAATTTTAGAGGCCAAATACTCAGATCCCAAAGGATTTCTACCACTTTCCTCCTTCACCTTTCAAATTCAATGGTTCTTCCTTAATCCTCAGGAAAAATCTGCGAAGTAAATTGGACCTTTTAGCAAAACCTTTCTCTTCTCATTATTTAGCAGCACTGTTATCAGCATTACTTCATCTGCCATATATTTTTCATTTTAAGTCTTGCTTTAGATACTCCTAAATTCTGCCTAGAAAGTATGATAATAACTACAAATCCAATAAAATTTGAAGTGCAACCTATTCTTGATATGATTTTCATGTTTGCCGTCTTGATAGATTGATGTAGTGGAATCTCAATTTTACTGTTTCCCCTTCGAAATAATTTTAGTTCCCCTTCAGGAAGGAATTAATGAAACTAAGATATTTTTTATCTTTGAAATGTGAGATGTTTTTGTCACAGGATGTCATGTGCAGGAAAATGCAGAGCCATTCCGCTGAGTCACTCCCACAGCTGCACCACGTCAGTACTATTAGTTCCAATTCAGAAAAAGAAAGAAGTAACACATTTCTCAGAGGCACAGTACACTGGGAGTCAGGACACAGGAAGGAATTCCTTGGCATAGTTGGGGGACACATTGGGAGTTGGGAGATGCTTAGCTGGGAGTTACATAAATTTGGGACCCATGGGGAAAACAGCCAAACCAGAAAGGCTTCTGTCATTCTGCTCTGCATGAGCACAGCCTCTTCCCTGGGGAAGAGGCTAATGGAACCTAACCATTCTGTCCCACTCCACGCTCTGTCATTGCCATCAGGGCTGAGGCAGAGTAAGGTGAAGCTTAGCATGAGGATACAGAGTAATAAATGTGATTCCTAAACACTGGAAAGCAATTTAGGTGTTCAACATGCTGACCTAGTGCCACTTGGGCTCTCCTACAGCCTCATAACCTATGGATAAACATGATAAAACAGGAAACATGCAAAAAAACCACACTAGATGTTTATTTAAATCCTGAGTGTAAAACCTGGAAGACCAGTCTCTATACTCACACCTGGCTGCACTGAGCAGGGTTGAGATGCCTGGAAACAGGCTATGCAGTGTCACTTCAGCTCCTGTGAGAAGCCTTATCTGCCCTGTAGCTGCTGTATCTTATGTCCATGTGTTCCATATGCCTATACAAAAAGATATCTACACATCTAACTATAGACATGCGTGAAGATGAAATTCCATGGAGTAAGAAAAATAAGCAGAAGGCCCAATTTATTTTTTCCCCAACAGAGTGCACAAAGCAGAACATCCAGAAACGGTTCATGAATCAGAAGATTTTATTTACAGGGTTAGTTTCAAACAAAGAGTGCAGGCGATGTGGAGGCTCCCCTAGTCCATGGCTGAGGGAGCCTCCAGCTGCTGGTGGGACCATGGCATGGTGCAGGCTGAAATTGTGAGTGCATCTTGTGAGTGGCTTTCTTCAAAGCTCCAGGTATCTCAGGTTGTGTGTTGAAGAGCAGGGGGAGTCTCCTGATCTGGTCCTGTGCCTCTCTTGCTCTGCACCTCTAAAAGGCAGGAGACCAAAGAGGCGAGCAGCCACCCTTGCTCAATGCAGGCAACCCCTACCCAAGGCTCTGCCCATCGACTGATTACTTAGATCAAAGTCAAGGCAGAATGTAGGGAATCTCTCTGGCTGTGTGGCAGAGGACAGCAGGGTACCATGGTCTGGTCCTGAGCAGCCTCTCCTACTCTGCAGCTCTAAAAGGCAGGAGAGCAAATGGGAGCAGCCACCCTTGCTCCACACAGGCAACCCCTGCCCAAGGCTCTGCCCATTGAGTGATTACTTAGCTCAAAGTCAATGCAGAAAATCTGTCTGGGCAGGAGTGCTGCATGATCTCATTCTCTCCTTGTTTGAGTCTTCGGAAGTGAAAAGCATAAGAGGACCAATCCCCATCTGTTGCACAATGGGCAATCCCTGTTTGCCCATGCCCAGAAGCCCTGCTCTCTCCTCTCTGCTCTCTTCCCTCTCCCATGTTGTCCTCAGTCCTCATTCACCTGTCTGCTCACCTCCAGTCTGGGCCAGCTCAGTGTGCATCCTGTCCTGGTATGGGTGCGATTATGGCCCAGAGTTGGTTCAGTTCCTGGGATCCCCCTCCCCCTTCCATTACAAGGTCCAGAAGAGGGTTGCAGGGAGGGGGGCACACCATGTGGCCCTGGAACCAGGAGACCTTGGGCTGCACGTACAAGTCACGCGCCCGAGACAGGTGATCTGTGCTGTTTCTTAAGGTGTTGAAACCTACCCCTGGTCGCGGGACTATTTTGAACCAATTGGCCATTCAGTGGATGCTAAGTGCCTATTGGTCAGTTCCACACTCCCCCTAATGGGGTATTAAGGGGGTGCAACAGCCGTTAGGCTCTCCTCTTCTTCTCTCTCTCGTGCTGCGAGGAACTCAAGCCTCAGCACCCGTCCAGCACCAGCCACGTGCTCAGCAGCAGCAGCAACAGCGGCAGCATCACAGCTTATAGCAAAGGCGGGAAGGCAAAACCCTCTCTTTTCCTTTCTATTCGGGATAAATCCATCCTTTCCTCCCCTTTCTCGGGAAGAAACATTGTATCAAACACGCGTTTTGTGGGCTTTTACAGGCGCAGTTGGGGTTGCTTTGTATTTAGGCTCTCTATTCTCTAAGTTCTGACTGTTTAAACTGTTTATTCTGTGTTTCAAGCGATTTTGTGCATTTATCTTCACCAACTGAGCATCCAAAGAACCCAGGGGGAACCTTCCGGATCCCCCCTGCACGATTATCAATAATAATTTAAATTGATATTTGCAACAATCCTTTCTGCACCCAGTCCTACGTGGCTGTGTCACAGATGCCCTGTATCACGGCAACCACCACTGCAATGTTCCATCTGCTGTTACATCACTACCACATCACCAGGGGTTCCACAGCTTATGGAAGGCCCAGCCCTTGTCTGTACAATGAAATGGGACTGTCTCTCTTCAGCCTTGTTAAATACATGGGGATGGACAAACCCCACAGCTCAGGCTTCTGTGGAAAGTGGCCTAAACACAAAGCCTGCTGTCATTCCAGTCTGTGTGAGGACGGCACCCTCCATGAGGCTGTGGTTACGTAATGATACATATCTGTCCCATCCCACAGGACAATAAAAGAAGAGCTAAAGAGAATCTCCACTCACTACTGGATGTGTGAGACAACCTGGTGATCAAGGACAAGGAAAACACTGAGCTGCTGAAAGACTGCTTTACCTTGGTCTTTGCCAGTGATACCAGCTGCCCCCTGAGGCTGCAGCTCCCAGAGCTGAAAGGCAGTGATGAGATGCAGAATGCAGTCCCCATAATGCAGGAGAAAACTACCAATGACCTGTTGTGCTACTTAGATGTATACAAGTCTATGGGACTGGATATGATCCACCCAAATATAATTAAGGAGCTGGCAGATATGTTCACCAGGTCATTTCACCTTCTGAGGGGACAGTGTCCGCTCAGCAAGTTTGCTGATGACACCTAACTGGGAGGCTTGGCTGATACAGCTGAAGGCTGTGTGGCCATCCAGTGAGACTTGGACAGACTGGAGAGCTGAGCACAGAGGAACCAAAGGAGGTTCATTAAGGACAAGTGCAGAGTCCTGCATCTAGGGAGGAGTAATAAACTGAACCAGTACAGTGTGGGAGGTGATCTGCTGGAGAGCAGCCCTGTGGAGAGTGACCTGGGAGCCCTGGTGGATAACATCCGTGGGGCAGCAATGTGCCCTTGTGGCCAAGAAAGCCAATGGGATCCTGGGGTGTATTAAGAAGCGTGTGTCCAGCAGATCAAGGGAGTTTCTCCTGCCCCTCTACTCTGCCCTGGTTAGCCTTCATCTTGGATGCTGTGTTCAGTTTTGGGCTCCCCTGTTTAAGAGGGACAGGGATCTGCTGGAGAAGGTCCATTGGAAGGCTAAAAGGATAATTAGGGGACTGGAGCACTGCCTTATGAGGAGAGGCTGAGGGACTGGGGGCTTTTTAGTCTGGAGAAGACTGAAAGCCATCTAATAAATGTTTATAAATGTCTGAGGGATAGGGGTCAGGAGGTGGGGGACAGGCTCTTTTCCCTTGCTCCCTGTGATAGGATGAGCAGTGGGTGTAAGTTGCAGCACAAGAGGTTCCACCTCAACACAAGGGGGAAACTTCTTTACTGTAAGGGTCACAGAGCACTGGCACAGGCTCCCCAGAGTCTCCTTCTCTGGAGATTTTCAAGGCCTGTCTGGATGCATTCCTCTGTGACCTGAGCTACATTTTATGGTCCTGCTCTGACAGGAGGGTTGGACTTGATGATCTCTTTGGGTCCCTTCCAACTGCTGACATCCTGTGATCGTGTGATTATTTATCAACAGGCCAGGATAAACGAGGAGGTCCCAGCTGACTGGAGGCTAACCTGATCTCCTTCTACAAGGTGAACTACTGTCACTGGTTGAGTTTTAATCTGCTGCTTTTATTCAAAACCATTTTGCCAGCGAAAGTGATGGCTGGAGAAAAGTATTATGGGGCTTGAGTTCAGATTATACCATGGGAGGCTTCCTATTCTGGTTGCTGCTTTGAGATTGTGGGGTTTTGGGTGTTGGCTCTCTTCCACTGTTGGCTTTCTTCCACTGAGATGGCAGCAGGACAGGGGGGGATGTGGGGGTAGCTCCCTGGCTTGAGTTTTTAGCTCTCTTGCTTCTGCTTGCTGCTGCTTTCTGCTGTGCTTTTCCTGCAAAAAGGCTAAGGTAATTGCACACTTGTATTATGATGGTCTGACTTGCTCAGTAAACTTTTATCTCACTGATTTTTGGCTCAACTTGGAGTTTTGTTTTTTTGTGTGTGTGTGTTGTTTCTCCCTCACTTCTGTGTTGGAGGAGACAGACAGGTTAACCCACTGGCTCGGTTTAATCCATTACACCCACATAGTGGATGAGGGAAGAGCTGCAGACATTGTCTTCATGGACTTTAGGAAAGCCTTTGACAATCTCAAACTGCATTCAGAAGCTCATGGCACATGGCTTGGACGAGCACACTCTGCACTGGATAAAAGCTGGCTGAATGACTGGGCCCAAAGGGTGGTGGTGAGTGGAGTTAAATTTGGCTGGCATCCAGTCACCAGTGGTATGCCCCAGGGTTCAGTAGTAGGGCTTGTCCTGTTTAATATTTTTATTAATGAACTGGATGAGAGGATTGAATGCACCCTCACTAAGTTTGCAGATGACACCAAGCTGAGTGGCTGTGTTGATCTGTTAGAGGTTAGGGAAGCTTCACAACCAGATCTGAACAGGTGAGACCAAGGCTAATTGTATGAAGCTCAACAAGGCCAAGTGCTGTGTCCTGTGCTTTGGTCACAACAGCCCCATGGTAAACTACAGGCTTTTGAGTGTGTGGTTGGAAAGTTGCAGCTTGGAGAGGGACCTGGAGGTATTGGTTGACCATCAACTGAATATGAATCTTTTTCGTTAGGTTGTGCTTCAGTGAAATATATTCATTTGTGTCAGCGTTTTCATAACTGTGCCTCTGGTTTGTAATCAATTGGCCAACTTCATACTTTGCAAGAACAAATTCAGCTTCTAGCCTAAGAAGGGCCTGTTGAAACCGGACAAGGAGTAACTGTTCAAAAGTAAAAGAAGATAGATTCAGACTAGATATAAGGAATTAATTTTCTACAATGAGGGTCATGAAACACTGAAATAGCAGCTGTAGTGGGTTTACAGTTACCTCCCCCCCCTTTAATAAACCCCGGCTAAAACTCAGAAAACACTGGAAGTTAATAAATGAAGCTTTATATTTACAGCAATGCACAATATACAAGCAAATATTTGCAAGATATAACAGATATTTACAGATACAGTGAAAAGGTAATACAGACACCACACCTCTCCCAGAGACCAAAATCCCCAAGAGAGGGTAACCAAACAACCCCTACCTCCTTTCCCCCCTTCCTGAGTCTTATCTCACCACCTGTTGATGCTGCAGATAACCTGAAATAGATTGGCCAGGGGGATTAGTAATAGGAAGGAGTTAGTAGTTTTACTCGGAATTAGCTACCAAGACAGAGACAAAGGAGATCATGCCAGAGAAGCAGCAGCCGCCAGCACAGACAGAAGCAAACTGCTAATCTGGTTGTTTTGAGAACAGTTCTTAAAACAACTTTTTTTTCTTTCCTCAGTAAAACTCGGTGAAGTGACACACTGTATTTATTTTTCTCAGCCAATAGTCTAATTTCTCACTCAAATCCTTCAATTAGCTCAAACCAACACAATCCACCCCTGTCTACTTCACCCAGAGTTTTAATGAGAATTATCTATCTAATCTAAACAACATAATATTTACAATAATAAATATTTACAAATTCACTTAATTCCAGATATATCTTGAATGTAGGTGATTCAAAAGCTCAGAAAACAGGAAAGAGTTTGTCTCCTCAAACCAACACAGCAGCCCAGAAAGGTGATAGAAACCTCGTTTCTGGAAATATTAAAGCTCAGGTTGCATGAGGCTCTGATCAATTGAATCTAGTTGAAGATGTGCTGCAGGGTGGTTGGACAAGATGACCTTTAAAGGTCTTTTCCAACCCAAAGCATTCTATGACTCTATGACTTCAACCTTAGTAAAAAGAATATGCTTGAAGGTACTTGCAATATTTGTTTCCAATGGATTGATTGGTTTGCTCACCTCAGGTACTATTCACATTTAGTGCCTGTTTATCGACATATTTTCAATGTCTGAAGGGCTCTGCACTGAACTATGAGAGAAATTCTGGGTACCGGTGACATCAACTGCCAGATAAATGAATAAAAAATATGCCATAACTCATGCAGTTCAGGGTTTTGCGATTTCAGAAGTCAGGAGTAGAACAGGCAGTGTTACCTGCACTGTCTGGTATCAGCACAGAGAAACAGTAGCCTGTAAAGAAATGATACCAGCTTGGAATGGAAAAGACTGATGTAGCCTCAGTTCTGTCCCCTAAAAGGTGAATATGTCTGACCAGACTCAGTTCTTATTCAACCCAGGTTGTATATACACTGCATATGTGGGGTGCTAGCTCAACAGAATGGTCAGCAAGACTAGATGGTAGGGTTACCTGTCTACTTCACCTTGAGTCTTATGATACTATGTGTCTTGTCACACCTGTCCTGACTACAGCCAAGGGAGATACATACATTAGACTGTTATTGTTCCTTATACCAGCATGAATGACAGCAGGATTTCCTCCGAAATCTATCACATATCCTGAGGTTGCCATATGGTGGAGCTTCTGCCAATTTTGTTCCTATCCACACTCTAGTAACACCCCCTTTTTAATCTGTGTTGGTCTTTTCAGCCTTCACACTTTTCAGGAAAGCAGATGTTGGGGTACCATCCCAGTGAAGTATCATTATAATTCTTCCCCTGAACAGTGCACTCTCCCTTCCCTTCAGGATTATTTGATGACACATTTCCTTGTTCAAAACTATGGAAGCCAAGAGAACATATGTGCCATAGTTTATAATAACCCCCTGGCAGTCTGCCTCTACGGATGTTTTAGCACATTGTGGAGACTTGATAGTTTGCAACATTTCCTTCTCAGACAGATCATTTCCTGGTAGTTAGTGTTGGCTGTGTTGACAGCTGCAAGTTTGTGTTGGGACAAAGAAACATTTATATGTAAGGAATAGCATTGAAATCCTATGTGATACAGGATTGAAGGGTGTAAGGGTTTGCACAAAGAGCTGGACTACTGACTTTCTGGAGACAGCAGATGAAGAGCATTTTCTTATCCTAAAATGCAAGTTTATTCATCCCTTCCATCAGATCATTCATAACCCTTATTCTTAAACACAGTGACAACATTCACATAAATCCATCTTCGGGATAAAGGATTTCTGGATTCTGGGCTCACCTAAAGAAATTTTGCACAGATTTTTCTCCCAGGTTATAGATGATGCAGAGTTTCTTCTCTAGTCACTGCTTCTTGCCTCTGAGCCACAACTTTCTGCCCCATGCTTTGAACAGATGCTATTTTTCCAGCTGGAGAAGCAGTTTCATTGAATGAAGGGGCAGTTGAACTATGCCACATGTAGAAAGATCTACTTGAAGTGTGATTGAAACCACATCTCATGTCCATAAAACCCACCACTCCACTCATAGTTGCTCTTGTACCTTCAGCCATTCTCAAATCTGTATTTCCCTTTTACCTGTGCATAGTGTTCCTGTCTCTTTCAAAACTCAAACTATGAAGTCACTTTCCCCACCAAAAAAAATTACGAGCTTGACTGGAGGCAGTATTAGTTGCCTAAAGAGAAGTGGGCTAGACAGTTTCATAAAAAAAACATAGCTTTTCTCCACAGACAGGTGTTCCATCCATCTGATAATTTTTGTGGCAATACCCTGGACCTTATTCAACAAGTCCAAGTCTTTCCTGTGTTGGGGTCAACAGAGCTTAATGCAGTACTCCAGGTGAGATGTCATGAGAGCAGAGTAGAGAGAAGAATCACCTCCTTCAGCCTGCCACTTACGCTTCTTTTTATGCAGCTCAGGATACAGCAGGATTTCTGAGCCTCATGTGCACATTGATGGCTCATATGGTGGTTTTGGGGCCCGAGTGCCCTTAAGAAGACCACAAAAACAAAGTCCTCCAAAAAGAGAGTCGCAAGGGATGGACCTGGTCATCCCAGGATATTGTAACGTTGTTATTCTACTGCATTTTCTGGTATCACAGTTTATAAAGCAGTGCCTGGCCAATATAATTTTCTTCTCCTCACTGTTCCTCTCTCTGAGAAGAGCACACATCCCTACTCATCTCACGGATTGTGTGTGGGAGACAGCTTCTAGCTGGCAGGGTATGTCAAGATGCTTCATGAGCCCTGCTGAGACCTTTTAGGCCTGAGGTGAGGAGGGCAGTTTTGGCATACTCTCAGGCCTGTAGAGATTGGATGGGGTGCAGGATTGTAGGTTTTGATCTGGTAAGCTTGACCTAGTTTGTGAATGTATTCATTGTACCTGATTGCCTTCTGTATGTATGTACTTGTAAATAGAATCTCCCTTTAAACTTCCAATAAGTGTGCAGCATTTTTATTTTTACTCCCCCAGAGGAGTAAATATAATTTCTGTCCTCTGGTATTTGGTAGCTCATGGCCCTAAAACCAGCACACAAACATGTCATTAGCCCTACATAAAATCCGTGCTCTTCCATAAGGGTGGCTGCAAGACAGGCAGAATAGTCTGTTGAGACTAATATTTCCCTGAACATCTATTCAAGACAGCAGAGTCATAGTCATGTGAAATGTAGCCCTCAGGATTACTTCAGTCTTTGCCTTGCAAATTCCTGTTTAGAGACAGGTATTTTTGCTGCTTTTATACATCCAGATGTGTAATGTGGATAGTAAATAGAGATCAACAACTCATTATTGTTTGCTTTTATTTTTTTCCCTTAGGCAAATGCTCTGCCTTACCCTCTTAAGCAAGACATTTGTCTTACAGAGAGCCAGTTTCATTCTCTGGCAAGGTCTCAGTCAAAGAAAAAGACCAAAAGCACTGAAAAAAACCTCTTTATTATGCCTAGCTCAGGTGTTCCTATCCCCAGCTTGACACCATCCATTTATTCCTGCTTCTGTTAAATTATCTTAGTTTTGAAAAAGACTTCACCTGGAATGATATTTTTTATAACCTGGATGTTTTCCCATCCTTACAAGGGTAGGCACAGTTTTATGACCATGTAAATTCACAGAGAGGAGTGAATTGTAACCTCTGATAACAGGAAGGGAGAAGCAAAGGGCTACAAAGTTACATTTGTGCTGGATACCAATGCTTCATTTGTTGACACAAATTAGCTTGGAGCACTTTGGAGATGTTTCCTATTATCCACAGGTGATACTCATACTGTGAGAAAAACAGACAATACCTGCCACCTCACCTTTACCTTGCAAGATTTGTCTTCCAAACCCTGTTGACCAGAGATTTTCTAACCTTATCCTGAAGTTATTGTTCTCCAAGTGATGATTTCTTCCCATCTCACAACTGCTTCCTAAATGTGACATGTCCAGTGTCAGTGTCCATGGTTTTCAGAAAAGTGAAATAGTAGGCATTTAAAGAACCAAACAAAGATGTTTTACTAAGAACAGATACCCAGATATCAGGGAGTTGGAGTTGATTGCATGTCCTAGTTTGAGTTAGAACTGCACAGTAATTTTACTTCTCAGCTTCTAAGTAACTACAATTTCTGAAATTAGCAGCATGTTTTCATGGACAGTATCTTCTTCTAGCAGTGATAGTGCTCAATCTTTCTAGTTAGAGACAATGATTTGTGTGCAGGCCAAAGTCACTGTTAAATCTTGTACACTCTGTTAGTGGTGCAGAGCAAAATGCTGTGCCTGTGGGGAGGACCAAACAGTTAAAGCGACCTTAAATTAACTAACAAATATTCCATTCCATGTCTGTTGTATTTGGTAGGAAGCTAAGGGGTCACAAGAGGCAGGCTCTCTTTTTCTTGCTAGTCTTCAAGGACTGGCATCCAAGAAGAACTGTCAGTTCTGCCTGCAATCCTGATACATGAGTTACTGAATCCAGTTCCAGAATCCAGCTCATGCATCCAGTTCCCATTTGCCTTTGAGTCTAGCCTGGGATTTTCACCACAGCACACAGTGGTGAAGGTAACTTAACTGCCATCAGAGGGGTGGATTCAATATTGGTCTTGTGCATATTTCATTTTATTATCATTATTTTTGTTGAAGTATTTTTGTCTCCAATTCTTAAGTCTCTCTCCCTTATTCCCTTTCTTTTCTCCTTTGGGAAAGGAAAGAGGTTAATAGAGAGTGTCTGTGAGTTGTTTAGTGGTCATTCCAGCCCTAACCTTTGATGCTGAATTGACTCAGACCATCAAGTCATTTTTAAACAATGAAAATTAGGCTATTATCGGTTTTGTTCTCCGCTTCCTATGGAAGCTTATTTTATCTCTCTCCTTCCAACACTCTCATACAGCTTTCAGTTCACCTTGTTCTCTGAGAACATCTAGGGCCTTTCACTGAACCTCAGCATATTTCTTCAGGCTTCATGCTAGGTTTGTGGAAACCCCATCTTGCCCATACAGGACAAAGAGAGAGGGAGATATCGCCTCTGAGAAATCCTACAGGCAGAAAGAAAGTCTTAATCCTGGTAAAACCTCATCAGAGTGATTTGATGACAAAGTGACAAAATCATATCTCATCTTTAAGGTCTCACTATACAAAGGATCACATAGCTCCTCTCAGGCAGAAAGGCCATCAAGTTGGTGCTGGCTTCTCTGAATCATACAGTCAGCACTGCTGGTGCCAATACTCTTCTGCCCGTGATACCTACTGGAACAAACCGTCAGGGCTGAAAAGGGGCTGAAGCAGCTGATCTTGCGTGGTACTTTGATAAAGTATCCTCCAGTCTGCTGCACTCCATGTTCCAGCCAATGAATACACCCAGATGCTATTAAGTGACTTTCTGACAACACTGATCTCTCCTATTATTATGCATAACTAGGTGCACAAAAATTTCTAGCCATGAAGATCTAGATAGAAGTATCCATCATTTAAATTGCATTTCATGGTTTATAAGGGGGATATTAGATGATTGTGTATGGCCTCAGACAAAATGGGCTTTGAATTGTGCATTTACTAAACTTTTCTCCTGGTTGTTTATCCTTCTGCCTTCCGTCTCCAACAGGTCATTAAAGCTGCTGAGGACATGCAGTGTAACAGATAAAGGCTGAAAAAAGCCCAAAGTATTTATAAAACTGGTCCTTCATTTGCAGACTATGCACTAAACTGCTCAGGTGTATTTTGAAATTATATTCTGAGGACAGTAATGGCACACATTGCTTATCAAGAAAGGGGGAAGTTTCAGATACTACCAAGAAAAAAAAACAAGTGTTTGAAATAGGATCCTTGCTCAGTTGAAAAGATCTGAAAAAGGAAGACATGGAAAGGATGAAAAACACAATGGCATTGTACCTCACATGGATGACTGACTGCAGGAGGAATCCAGGGGAGCAGAAAATGAGACTCCATTGGTATGAGGTAAGGAGGCAGCAAGAAGAAAAAAAAAACCCAAACAAACCCAAAACAAAACCTGACAAAGAAACAGAGTCTAGAGAGTGGCAGTGTACTGTGATAACAATGACTGATGGTGTATAAACTTGACTGCAAACATCTCTTAAACACCTTTGAAATTCACTTTGTGCCCCAGCTGTGTTGCTTGCTTCACACTCCCTTTTTAAGGCTGGAGATTTCCTGGGGTTTGTGCAGTGTTTGCCATACAGGAGCATGAAATGCTATGGCTAGGCAGTGCTATAGAAATGAATTTAAGAGTTTGGGGCTCCATGGTCTGTTTATAAATGTACTGGGTGTTCATGGCAAGGTGCTGGAAGTGGGAGGGCTGCAGGGCCAGCTTCTGTGAGGAGAGGTTGGGGCTGCACATGCCTGACACAGTCAATTCAATCAACTCCACTTGCCCCTGCAACAGCCCTGCTAGGGGACACAAGTGATCCCATCAGCTCTCGTAACACAAGTTGAGTTTGCTATAATGCCTTCAACTAGATCAGGTTGCTCAGCGCCCCAACCAGCCTGACCTGGGTTGTTTCCAGTGATGAGTTTTCTACCACTTCTCCAGGGTTGCAACACTCTCATTACAAAAAAAATAAAAACAACCAAAGCCCACAAATTTCTTCTAGTCTAAATATACTCTCTTTAAAACAATTGCCTCTTGACCTGTTGCAACAGGCCCTGCTAAAAATGTTGTCCTTGTCTTTCTTATAAACCCCATTTAAGTATTGAAAGGCCACTATAAGACGTCCCAGGAGCCTTCTTTACTCCAGGCTTAAAACCCTCAACTCTCAATTTTTCTTCATGGGAAAAGTTTTCCATCCCTCTGATAAGTTTTTTTGGTACTCCTCTGGACCTGCTTCCACAGATCTATGTTTTTCCTTTACTGAGAACTTCAGAGCAGTATGTATTATGTGTCTCTCCTTAGGGCAGATCCTCTTCAGCCTGTGCTAGCACATAGCACCTGGCTGTCTGTGGAGTGGTGTTTCATTCACAAACTTAAAGAATCACAGAATTAACCAGGTTGGAAAAGACCCTCAAGGTCATGGAGTCCAACCTATCACCTAATACCTTCTAATTAACTAAACCATGGCACTAAGTGCCTCATCCAGCCTCCTTTTAAACACCTTCAAGATGGTGACTCCACCATCACCCCAGGCAGCCTATTCCAAATCACTTTCTGTGTAGAACTTCTTCCTAACTTCCAACCTAAAGCTGCCCTGGCACAGCTGAGACTATCACTGTCTCTGGTTGCTTGTGAGAAGAGACCAACTCCTGCATGGCTACAACCTCCTTTCAGGTAGTTGTAGAGAGCAATGAGGTCTCCCCTGAGCCTCCTCTTCTCCAGGTGGAACAACCCCAGCTCCCTCAGCCTCTCCTCGTAGGGCTGTGCTCCAGCCCCCTCACCAGCCTTGCTGCCCTTCTCTGGACATATTCAAGCACCTCAACATCTTTCTTAAATTGAGGGGCCCAGAACTGGACACAGTACTCAAGGTGTGGCCTAACCAGTGATGAGTACAGGGCAGAACGACCTCCCTGGTCCTGCTGGCCACGCTATTCCTGATACAGGCCAGGATGCCATTGGCCTTCTTGGCCATCTGGGCACCCTGCTGGCTCATGTTCAGTTGCTGTTGACCACTACCCCCAGGTCCCTCTGCCTGGCTGCTCTCCAGCCACTCTGTCCCCAGCCTGTAGTGCTGCACTGGTTTGTTGTGGCCAAAGTGCAGGACCTGGCACTTGGATTTGTTCAAACTCATGCCATTAGACTGCACCCATCTGTCCAGCCTGTCCAGGTTTGTCTGCAGAGCCCTCCTGCCCTCTAACAGATCAACACATGCTCCCAACTTGGTGTCACCTGCAATCTTTCTGATGCTGAACTCAATCCCCTCATCCAGATTGTCAGTGAAGATATTAAACAGGACTGGGCCCAGCACTGCTCCCTGGGGCACACCACTGGTGACTGTCCGCCCTCCCTGGTAGGAAATGCATGCCTCTCCTTGTCTTATTTTGTTGTATTCCACAGAAAATTCCTTAGCAAACTGCCAGGCATCTCCCTTGACCTGTACAGTAGCAAGTTGCTTGATACACACAGATTGCACTGGTGACTGAGTCAGGAGTCTGCGTGTAGCATTCTTTGTCTCATCTTCATTTGTCCCTGGCAACAAAAATAGTCTTTGCTCACATGCCTCATTTTGGTCTTCATCTTGTTCAGCTCAAGATCGAGAACCTTCTGCTGCAGTGATGAGAAAAAGAACAGTTGCACTTTCTGGATGGTGCTCTTTAGGCTCTTCATAGAAAGCAGGAAGTGTGAGTTTTTCACCATTCTCAGATACACAGTCTGCTGATCACATATATGAGAGCATCTGTCTCAGAGCAGCAGCCTATTCAGTCCTCCCTAGGAATGAATGTGTATCTCTCCTTGGAGCAGATGCCTGAGCAGGGGCCTGTCCAGCCCATGTAATGGTATAGGGGATGACTATCTATGCATTTAGCCTTCTCTGGAAATTAATAAGCACCTCTCTACAGCAGGACTCTGTTTAACCTGTGCTATGAATCAGCACCTGCCTATTATTTTCACAGGGGTCTATTTAATCAGTGCTGCATCACCCTCACAGTAAGGAAATTTCTCCTTAAGTTCAAGTAAAACCTCCAGTGTTCTACTTTGTACCTGTTGGCCTTGTCCTATCTCTGGTCACCACTGAACAGTGCCCAGACCCATCCTCATAAGATCACCCTGGGTCACAAAGTTCACCAACTCTCCAGCCAGTCCAGGTCTTGTTGAATGGCAACACAGCCTTATGGTGTGTCAATCACTCCTCTCAGTTCCTTCATGTCGATGAATATTGAAAGTTGAACAAGACTGAACCCAGTACTGACCCTTGGGGAACACCAGTAGCCACAGGCCTTCAACTACACTCTGTACTGTTGGTCATGATCCTCTGTGCTCTGTCATTCAGGCAGTTCTCAATCCATTTCACTATCCACTCATCTAACCTTCCACTCATCACACTTCTTAAGCTTACCTTTGAGGATGTTATGGGTGACAGTGCCAAAAGCCTTGCCAAACTTGAGGTAGACAACATCCACTGCTATTCCCTCATCTATCCATCTGGCAACACCATCACAGAAGGCTATCAGGTGGGTCAAAGTGACTTTTTCTTCTTGAATCCATGCTGACTATTTCTGATAATCTTCTTTTCCTCTATGTACTTATAGATGGTATCTAGAATGAGCTCTTCCATTACCTTTCCAGGAATGCAGGTGTGGCTGATTGGCCAGTAGTATCCTAGGTCCCCCTTCTTGCCATTTTTGAGAACAGGAGTGACATTAGATCATGACCTCAGGCATCTCTCCTCTTCTCCACAATCTCTCCAAAAGGAATAATAACCTTAGCCAACTCTTTTGGCACTTGTGGTACATTCCATTGGGACCCATGGATTTGTGGATGTTCAGCTTTTTAGGTGAACTATCAGCTATCTGTTCCTGAACCCTTCCCAGTCCACTGTCTGGGAACTTTCCTTTTTTAGTCTTAGCAGTTGCAAAGTCTGGATTGATCTTTCTGGAAGTGTTGCCTGTAGTTTCCTGATAAGTTATTATGACTGACAAGGTTTGTCTCTTGTCATCGTCTCTGTGTTGGGTTTGTGTCTCTGTACATTCTGGTTTATGGCTTTGTCTTTTCCCTTAGTTGACTAGGTCCTTGATCAGCTTAACTTGTTGCAATAAATTCAGGGCTCTGACAGTACCCAACAGCTGGAAGCTGAAGACAGGTATATTCTGACTTGAAATTTTTAACAGTGAGGATAATTAAACAAATCACCTAGTAAAGTTTGTGGGTCTGCTTGCACTATATTAGTCATACGTGAATTTTAAATACATGTGTTGGGACTATAATTATCTCAGTACTAAGATTGTCCAAAAATCCACCTTCAGGTTTGACAGAGGACTGTGATAGTGCCTCAAACACTTTTCCATACTTCCCATTCTAAATTAATTATTTTCACACTGTTGTAAATGAAAATAATAATAAAATTATATCTCATAAATTACAAAGAGGAGTCAGATAAGCTAATGAGTCTGGAAGCAAAGGAAGTAATTTAGGTGGAAGCCCTCCTAGGATGACTTGGCAGGGGCTCAGGACAGCATGCCTTGGTACAGGCTTGAGACCAGAATCACTCAAACACTGTCAAATTAGTTATGCAAGGAGTAATGAACTATAATGGCAAAAAATAAGATCTAAATGGCAGGAGTTTCTGCAGGGGAGGAAGGTACACCACAGAGGTGAACTTCTGTCTGCAGCCATGCCTGTACACTCACACTGCTTTCAACCTCTTTGCATGCCTGTGACTGAGGACAGCCTTTAGCATAGTGTTCCAAGAGATCAGTCACAAAAACAGAAGAAGTTGCATCACTTGTATTAATTAACATTTGGAAAATTATTGTTTCATAATCAAATGAGGATCTCACTCAAGAGATACCAGTCTTCATTTCTGAGTGTCTACTTTTTATGAGTCCTCAAAGTTGTACGCATGAGCTAATTGTGCAACTGCATGCTTGCATGTTACTCACCTTGGTCCACTCTTAAATATCTCTTGAGCAGCTTTTGTGTAAGTTAAAAGGGAAAAACATTTAAAGGTGAAAATACAGAGGGAGGGGAAGAACTTGTCATGAGGGCCTCATCACAATGGTGAGGTGAGTAGGTTGATCTCAGCTAGGAGGTAAGTTCACTCATTCTCCCTGAGTGGGACAGAATGATAGAATGGTCTGGGTTGGAAGGGACCTCCAAAGATCATCTAGTCCAGCCTCCTTTGCAGTAATCAGGGGCATCTTTCTTCATCTTGAATATCTCCAGGGATGAGGCCGAAATCACCTCCCTGGGCAACCTGTTCCAGTGTTCCACTACCCTCATAATAAAGAATGTGTTCATAACATCCAACCTAAATCTGCTCTTTTCTAGTTTGAAGATGTTTTCCCCTCAACCTATCACTACAGGCCTTCATAAACAGTCTCTCTCTATCCTTCTTGAAGGCACCTTTCAGGTACTGGAAGGTTGCTATTAGGTCTCCCTGGAACCTCCTCTTCTCCAGGCTGAACAACCCCAACTCCCTCAGTCTGTCATTGTAGCAGAGGATGGGAGAAAGAATCAGAAGGGCAAAGGCAAGAAAAACTCATGGATCAAGATAAAGGCAGTTTAATAAGCAAGGCAAAGTGGCATGTGCAAGCAATGCAAAACAAGCCAAGGAATTCATTCACTACTTCCCATCAGCAGGAAAACGTTCAGGCATTTCCAGAAAAAAGGACTTCACTGTGTGCAAAGGAAAATGTCATAGCAAAGGGAAATGTCATAGCTACAGATACTGCCTCCTCCCTCCCTTCCTCTGTCTTCCTCTCAGATTTTCAAGCTGTGTGTAGTGTCATATGGTATGGAGTAGCCCTTTGGCCAGCCTGAGTCAGCTGCCCTGCTAGTGTCTCCTCTCAACATCTTGTCCACATCTAGTCTACTTCCAGGGAGAGTAGAACAGGAAGAAGAAAAGCCCTTGAAACTGTGCAAACACATCAATAACTGAAACATCAATCTGTTATCAACACTGATTTGGTCACTAATCCCAAACACACTGCAGTACAGGCTGCTACAAGAAAAATAACCACCCCAAGCAGACGCAGTACGAAGGTTCATTTTTCCTTCTAACACAGTTGGCAGCACATTTAATGCTATGAAACACTACTGAC
The DNA here is from genome assembly GCA_013396835.1 of Psilopogon haemacephalus. NCBI lineage: Eukaryota > Metazoa > Chordata > Aves > Piciformes > Megalaimidae > Psilopogon > Psilopogon haemacephalus. The sequence goes on along the minus strand of VWZI01000797.1, from coordinate 227,818 downwards.
AGATGCCTTTCATGAATTCTACCAAAGCCTTCTTCCAGCTCTGCCCACACTGATCCCTCCACAGCCAGGAGGTTGAATTTTTATCCCCAGCAGCTGCAAGGGCAGGAAGACAAAGAATGTATCTTTACTGACAAGTGGCTGGACAGGGACATGCCTCTCAGTTCCCATATTTTGCTTTCAAGATATTTTGGTTACTGCATCATCCTGTTTACCCGAACTCAGTTAATCAAAATTCTTAATTAAATAAGGATTAGTTTTAGCCCTCAGGACTTGACAGTACTATTTCCTGGATCCAGAAAACCAGAAGTCAATATCCCCTGGACAGCTTCCCAGCACAGCACTTGGAGAGAGCCACAATGCAGCTTGTTGTAAGACCAGTTATGCTCTGAAGTTCCCACACATCCCACTCTCATATAAGGGATGGCAGAGCTGGCTTTAAAACTTTGGTTTCTTCTAAAGTATTTAATTCAGCAAATTCTCAGTCTCTTTCTTAACTTACCTGGAGGTATATATCCCAAATTGGTGTTCCAGACTGCATACATATTAATGCCTCTGAGCTCCAAAAGACTCCATTTCTCTGAATGCTTTCTTGCCTTGATGTGTATTTCACCTGAAAAGAGAGCAGCAGGTGCAGTATGTACAGTTAAGGCATCTTTCACTACTTGCCTCTTTAAAGCACGGATAGCTTCAGATACTGGGTTTCCAGTAACATGCTGTGACTGGGAAGGTCCTTGCTTTGCTTTTGTTTCAATACACAGCACGTAAGATGACTCAGCAGAAGCTTCTCCTGGGGAAATGCACTTGCAGTGATACCCATTCAGTCACAGCACCGTTCCATGAGATGTCACCAGCGAAGTTGTACTGAATCCAAATGTTATACCAACAAGAATATCTTTCTACCTGGATCTAGATGTACATATCATCTAAATCTTGTGGTTTAGGAAGTCACAGATCTTAGTTTAAGCTCCAACACTGGGTACTGTCCCCACAATGTGATGTGTCTAGGTGTAATTGTTAGCAACTCAATTTAGTCACTGTTGTATAGAGTATGTCTGGAAAAGGTGAACACCAGCAAAACTTTGAACCAGTTTTGAAACCAGCAAAATATTAAATTAGTACCCATTTGAATTTCAGAAGACTGTCCTGGTAAAAAATGCCTGGAGTACATGACTTTGAAATCCCCATTGTCAGACATATTATCTACATTAACTTCTGTATGGTGAATTGCTGGTTCTTACCTGAAAAATGACAATGAAGCAAACACTATACATAAATAATATTTGAAAACTCTTGCTTAGTGTATTTGCTTCTCATTGAAGTTTTTGTTTGTTTGTTTGTTTTTTGGTCTTTTTTTTTTTTGTCTTGCCTTCTTTGCACAAAAGACTTAATTTATGTCAGGCATAGAATTTTGTCATGGAAGATGACAGCCAAAAAAAAAAGTTTAGGATTTTCTGGAATTTTGCCAAATGTGTGCATACTGTAAAATTCTACCATCAAATATTTTGTAAACAGAATCTTGAATCCTGTGGAGCAACTCTCAGTCTGCCAAATAGCTTTAAGTTGTTACACATATGTTACCTAGGTTACAGAAAAAAGATTTTAGATGTTTGATGGAAGTTTTTCATGCTTCAAATATTCAGATTTTTGTGCCCTTTTATCTATGAAGGTAGATGTCTTAGACATCATTAACCTAAGAAGTTAAGCTTATAAGGATGTATTAAACCTCCTCCAAAGTGACATTTCCGCATTTAAAATGTTCCTTTCAAGGACTGTAGAGGAGATCTTACTGCTCTTTAAAACTACCTGGAAGGAGCTCATAGTGAGGCTGGTGTTGGTCTGCTCCTCCAAGTAACTGGCAGTAGAGGACAAGGGCAAGTGGGTTTAAGTTGTGCTAAGGGAGGTTTAGATTGGAAATTAGGAAAAACGTCTTTTCTGAGAGAGAGGTGAGGCATTGGAACATGCTGCTGAGGGAGGTGGTAGTCACCATTCCTGAAAGTGTTCAAGAAGCCTATAGATGTACTGCTTCAGGATGTGATGTACTGCACTGCTTCAGGATGTAATTTACTAGTTGTAGTAGTTGGTTATGGTTGGACTAGATGAGCTTAAAGGCCTTTCCCAGTCTTAGGGATTATATGATTCTGTGATCTTCATGCTTCTAACAAATATATATCCCCTTCAGAAATTCCAGCAATACAGTCTCCAACCTTACAGGATGATGAGGCTTCAGACCTTGAAAATGATATACCAGTGGAAACACATTGCTGACCCAGATATGAGTGTTAATCATTTTGAAGTGAAGCTGATCTAAACAATAATTCACTGTAGGGAGAACTCATTTATCTGCAAGGGCAAACAGAACACCATGTTTTAACAGGGAGGATTTGGAAAATCTTGGTTTTTTTCCTGCTCAGGAGACTAGAATATTAGAAAAATAATGTATTAGGAGGAGAATATGAGTAGAGTCAAAGGGAATACACTACTAGTCTCTTTGATATTCAGTTTGACATGAGACTGCTCATTTTTCAGGCAGGGAAAGACACCTGAATATGAACAAGAGTGGGCAGAAACCATAAAGCAGACTGCGACATTATGTTTTCTGAAGAAAATTTTCTCTTAACAGGGAACCTCATAGACTCCACATAAAGCTTCCTGTGCAGTTCTCATGAAATGGAAGGTTTTGCATCAAAATATTCATGAAAATGGAAATTTGAGCTTCTACTGCACTGCATGCTGAAACGCTCTGAGGGGAACTATTTCATTTAGCATGTTTGTGCCAGGCGCAGTCCACCCTGCCCTTCTTCCCTCTGGCAAGTCTTTCTTCTAGGGATAGCAGGAGATTTCCTAGGAGAAAGCCCCATGGCCTTTTCCCAAACATTCTGACTGAAGTGACTTTCTTTTTGCCTAAATGAAGGCAGATTGTCCTAGCTTAGGAGTCTGGCCATTAATGCACAATCTATATCTTAATGGTTAAGCCCCCATCTTTAACAAGGCTTGTCCCATCGCCATTGCTGTATTCCAAGAATTACACTTGTTGCACACACTGTATCCTACTCAGTGGATGGTTTCCCATTCTTTGCACTCAGATATGGATTCCAAATATCCCTTTTCTAGCCAAATTGTGTTTTTGTCTGTGTCAGTACAATCTCTTGTAACTCTGTGCCATTTGCCCTGCAATAATGTTCTCAGAGCCCATCTGTGGGACTATCTGGTATTCCTTCAGGTGTGTGCCCCTAGGCAGGATCAACTTGCATGAATAAAGTGGCATAAGTAGACCCAGTACACCTGGCTGATGGGATTAATATTTGTCACACGACTGTTTCACTGCTTTGATTTTATAATTTTCTGAACTAGAAATTGTCATGTTGATAAGACATCCAGATAATGTCTAGAACGATCCAATATCTGGACAATGGATAAAATTCACTGCATTATAAAATAATCTATTAAAAGTCTTGTTTACCTGACTGAGAATCACAGAATCTTAGAACTTTCTTTGGTTGGAAAATACCTCTAAGATCATCGAGACCAACCATCAATCTAAGACCACCAGGGCCATTAAATCATGTCATGAGGTGCCATGTCCAAGCATTTCCTGAACATCTCCGAGGACAATGACACCAACACCTCCCTGGGCAACCTATTCCAATGGCTGACCACTGTCTTCTCACTTTTGAAAATAATAAGGTTATGCATTGAAGGATTTTTGGTTTGTTGCATTTTTCCATGTATAAACTTACTGCTAAAGCAACATATGTGCATTTGTCCAACTCAAAGTCCTAGGTATTTAGGTTGAAAGCAGAACTCATGACTGTAGTGAGAGCAGCTTCAGCATAATACATCTGTGTATCCATAGTAAAACTGAATGATACAGAGCATGGATGGAGATCACAGAGTAGCTAAGATGTGGACAGATGCTCACTTGTGTTGCAGTTTAAGTTGATTTGTTTGAATTTGTATCACAATGCTAGTTACAATTAATTCCTTTAGCTAAGTTGATAGATATTAACTTGTTAGGGTAAGATTAATGTTTTGCTTGTTGCACTGAGTTCATACAACTATGAATGTGGCAGCAAAAGAGACCTTTTTAGTCCCTGGTTTAGTTAGCTGCTATTGCAGACGTTTGTTGCACAGAAAGTTGTTCATAAGCAGAACAAGCTTCTAGATTCATACCAGCTGTGAGCTCATTTATAAACCCTAAGGACTGGAGTGATTCAACTGAGATGCTAAGGAGTGGAGAAGAATAATTTGCAAATGGGTCCTAAATGAAAGAGAACAGAGAAAATGTGATCTAATCTGGGAAAAAAATATCACTTCTATGATACTCCAGGACACAGACCTGATTGGCTAAGAAGGATAGTTAAGCCCACAGCATTAATGTTTGGCTTTACTACTCACAGGAGTCTGTGAAACATCCCAGATGCATGGGAAAGATTAGCAATCAGGGGTGTATAAACACATTACTTAATCAGCAATGGAAATTTTACACTTTTTGTCAATTACATAATTTCTACAGGGATTAGAATTTATTTCTCTTTCCTTCAGTGCAAAGTTTTATAATTTTTATTTTGTCTATAAAATTGGTATGCTGCAAGCTCCTTTTCCTCCACACATTTCAGAGCAATTTTAAACAAAAATCTATTATCTTTTTAACTTCATTTACTGCATCCCATGGGTATTATTTGGTGCTATTTTTTTTTTTAATTTGAAATATATTGCATTACTAAAATTGCTCTTTGGCAACTGCTTGAGTACCAGAGTTATAACTGAACCAGAACATCTCATGGCCTCTCCCATTGCTTCATGGTCTCTTGTCAAAAACAACAGTGTGATGGAAGTGTAGGATGTCCTCCTGGAAAGTTGAGGGAAGTAAAGCAGATAGATATGGAGTCCAGGCTGGAGATGATGGAAAGTGGTTAGGACATGAGATGGGTACTCAGGCACATTTTCTTTTCAAGGCAGGCATAAGCAGATGAAGACTGTCTATAAGATTCTGTGTGCTGTTCCATTAATATGGACATTAGGAACTAGTGAGGGCAGTGGAACACTGGTAGAGGTTGCCCAGGGAGGTAATTGAGGCCTCATACTTGAAGATATTCAAGGCTTCGACAGGCCTCTGGGCAACCTGATATATTGAAGGATGTCCCTACTCGCTGCATGAGGGTTGTACTAGATGACATTTGGAGGTCCCTTCCAACTCAAACCATTTTATGATTCTATAATCCTGATAGACAAACAATTTTGCTTCCCTTTCTGCAGAACTGAAACTTACATGATTTTATCATGCTGGTTTTGGCATCAGTTTTTGTGTCCTTCCTTTTCCTTCCTTCCTGCAGAATATTTTTAGAAGTTTATGCAATTTTGATTTACAGACAGGAAGTGATGGCAAGTTACCATGTGTAGAAGGTATTTCTTGTAGATCCACATGTAGATTCACATGTAACTTCATTATTCTTTACTTTGCTGTAATCAGCAATGGTTAGAATTACAAGACTTCAAGTATACTAAAAATAGATTATTTGATATACATAAATTTATATAAGGTGGACTTCCTCTTTGCTCATAAACAAGATTTAGATTGTTAATAATGGAAAGAAGTAGAATAAAAGGAGAGAAAAAAGGGAAGAAAGAAGGAAAGGAAGAAGAAAGGGAGGAAGAAAGGGAAGAGAGAAAGGAAGGGAGGAAGGGAGGGAGGAAGGAAGGGAGGGAGGGAGGCAGTAAGGAAGGAAGGAAGGAAGGGAGGGAGGGAGGCAGTAAGGAAGGAAGGAAGGAAGGAAGGAAGGAAGGGCGAGCGAGCGAGCTCTGACATTACTGTTTTGATACCCTAATAAAACTACCTAGACTTAATTTTCATTCTGTAATTGAAAAGTAATCCATCAATGCTATACTTACTTTTGGATGGAGCTTGGATGAAATTTAATTATTGAAATCACTGTCAGAGTTACCAGTATTTATTTTCTCCACTGAGTAGGCCTGTTTTCCAAGAAGTGGATAAATAGCTGAACTCACAAAGAGGTGTTGTAAGGTTAATGTAGATTTTAGGTTTTATGATTTATATAAATTTTTGGGGTGGGCAAAGACATTCCTTTCCGAGTATTTATTCATCAAACTACATACATACAGCAACTGACTCCTTCACTTTTTAGTTCTTTTGAGATGGAGAATATAGGTAGGTTTGCATCCTATATGAAGGGTAGGGAAAAGCCACTCCCAAGATTTGTTGCTCTTTCCTCTTATCCTCTATAGTCACACTGAAGTTAGACTTCAGATAAAGCCAAGGTGAAGAATTGTCCTATCTTTCAATGGGCAAACATTAACTTAATGTATACTTTAAAAAGTGCATAAACATTTGTGGATTTTTAAAGAATTGTAAAGAGACAAATCCATGTAGGCATATTTGATATTTAAAAAAAACCCTGATGTTTAAATTAATACTAATTGCTGTAAGGTTTAGAAAGATCTTTGGTATTGTAGTAGACCATAAACTGCCAGGGAGAGATAATGGAACATGTGATGATCAGATCTCCAGAAAGAGGCATCTTGTAAGAGTGGGTTTCCAGAGCACTCAGACTAGAACATGCAATTGAGTGGAAGATTAAAATAAATTTATACCTCAGAGTAATGACAGACTTTGCTGGGTATCTTATTCCAATAAAGAAACTGCTATTAAGCATGGAGGCTTACTAAACATCGCAGTGCTTATTAAACCTGCCAGCCCACGCAAGACTTCTTTTCTCATACAGTCATCTGATATTTTAAATACCCCTTGAACTGCCTACTCTCTTGTCTCCTGGGCCTCACAGCCTGGTTGGGAGGGAATTTTTAACGTTTGATTACCAGATGTGTTACAAAGCAGAGCAGTGCTTTTACAGCCTGATGGGAAGGATGACTGTCATCAATCTGAGATTTTTAACTTTTTGGTATTAAGACATCAAGTATTCAATTTACAGACTTTTTTTTTGTCCATCACTGTGGGGAGTCAGCCTATGTTACCAAACAGTCCATAGAATAAAGTTTCCTGAGAGACTGTTAAATCTCTGCCTGTAATTAGAACTCTGTTAAACTGACTATGGAAACTGCAAGTTTTAACCTAGAGCAAATTTTTTCCTCAAGAAGAATCAGGTGTTTAGGGACAAGCAGCTTCATATTAGAAGAGCTTCCTTATCAAGAGAACTCATCTGTCATGGATTTGTTTTCATAAACTTTTGAAGAAATAAAAAATAAACAGAAAATTATGCAAAACAAAAGCACACACAAAAAGCCAAAACCCTGTTAGGCTGTGCTGTCTTCCAACAAAACCTGGACAGGCTGGAGGGCTGGGTGAAGGCAAACCTCATGAAATTCAATAAGGACAAGTGCAGGATCCTGCATCTGGGGAGGAGTGACAGCAGGCATCAGTACAGGTTGGAGATTGCCCTACTGGAGAGCAGCTCTGCAGAGAAAGACCTTGGAGTCCTGGCGGACAGCAAGTTCTCCACGGGACAGCAATGTGCCTTTGTGGCCAAGAGGACAAATGGTATCCTGGAATGCATCAAGAAAAGTGTGTCCAGCAGGTATACGGAGTTTCTTCTCCCTCTCTACTCTCCCCTAGTGAAACCACACATGGAGTATAGTGTCCAGTTTTGGGCTCCCCAATTCAAGGGGGACAGAGACCTGCTAGAGGGAGTCCAATAGAGAGACATGAGGATGATTGGAGCAGTTGAACATCTCCCCTATGAAGAGAAACTGTTTAGTCTGGAGAAGAGAAGACTGAGAGGGCATCTGATCAATGTCTATAAATATGGCCAGGCCCAGAGAGTGGTGGTGAATGGTGCCACATCCAGTTGGAGGCCAGTCACTAATTGTGTCTCCCAGGGATCAGTGTTGGGACCAATCCTATTTAATATCTTTATTGATGAGAGGATTGAGTCCAGCATCAGAAAGATTGCAGGTGACACCAAGTTGGGAGCATGTGTTGATCTGTTAGAGGGCAGGAGGGCTCTGCAGACGAACCTGGACAGGCTGGACAGATGGGTGCAGTCTAATGGCATGAGTTTGAACAAATCCAAGTGCCAGGTCCTGCACTTTGGCCACAACAAACCAATGCAGCACTACAGGCTGGGGACAGAGTGGCTGGAGAGCAGCCAGGCAGAGGGACCTGGGGGTAGTGGTCAACAGCAACTGAACATGAGCCAGCAGGGTGCCCAGATGGCCAAGAAGGCCAATGGCATCCTGGCCTGTATCAGGAATAGCGTGGCCAGCAGGACCAGGGAGGTCATTCTGCCCTGTACTCATCACTGGTTAGGCCACACCTTGAGTACTGTGTCCAGTTCTGGGCCCCTCAATTTAAGAAAGGTGTTGAGGTGCTTGAATATGTCCAGAGAAGGGCAGGAAGGCTGGTAAGGGGATGGGACCACAGCCCTACGAGGAGAGGCTGAGGAAGCTGGGTTTGTTCCACCTGGAGAAGAGGAGGCTCAGGGGAGACCTCATTGCTCTCTACAACTACCCAAAGGGAACAAGAGGACACAGTCTTAAGCTACTCTAGGGCTGGTTTAGGTTGGATGTTAGGAAGAATTTCTTCCCAGCAAGAGTGATTGGCATTTGGAATGGGCTGCCTGAAAGGTGGTGGTGGAGTCACTATCCCTGGAGGTGTTTAAAAGGAGGCTGGATGTGACACTTAGTGCCATGGTTTAGTTAATTAGAAGGTATTAGGTGATAGGTTTGACTCCATGACCTTGAGGGTCTTTTCCAACTTGGTTAATTCTGTGATTCTGTGACTTCCTTAGGTGATCCTGATTTTGGCAGGGAGTTGGACTCAATGATCTCTGGAGATCCCTTCAATCCTCTAACATTCTGTGATTTTGTGAATATCTGAGGAGTGGGTGTCAAGTGGTGTTCAGTCTCTTTTTGGTGGTGCACAGCAGTAAGAGAAGGAACAATGGATGCAAACTTGAACATAGAAGGTTTCACCTCAACGTGAGGAGAAATTTCTTTACAATGAGGGTGACAGAGTACTGGAACAGTATACCCCAAAGGCATTGTGTACTCTTCTTCTCAGGAGAGTTTGAAAACTCACCTGGATTCATTCCTGTTTGGATTACCCTAAGTGATACTGCTTTTGGCAGGAGGGTTTGGACTCAATGATCTCTGGAGGTCCCTTCCAACCTTTAACATTCTGTGATTCTGTGAAAACAGATGAACAAACAAGAACAACAACAAGAAAACAAACAACAAGAAAGCCAGAACAGTTTGGACAATGAATTGTGTCACCTGCATAATATTGTATGTCATTTGCATGTGTGTCATATATAGAATTATACTACTGAGTGCTCTGTTTTTAGAGGTCCTGATCTTGGTGGTGGCTCTAAGTGGGGAAATTTCTGTATCTGTCCCATGCTTCCCACTGATGGGTGTCAGCACAGCATCTTATAGGCCTGTGAAGGATATTAGAAGCCCTGAGTATACTACTTAAAGGGTCCTAAGGAGTAGCCAGCATTTCTCATTCTCCATAGGAGAAGTGCTGAAGAGCTGTAGCAAGCTAATTAACATTTGAAGTTTGGTAGCCCAGTAAACTCTGAAATATGTTCAGAGCAGTCTTCCCACACAGTTAGGGAAAAAAAATAATCAGTCTTCAAACAAAATAAACAGGTCAAGAAATGAGTGGAAAGCAGTGTCTGGAAGAGGTGAAAAGGGGAGGGAAGAGGCTAGGGGAACCAGCTTGTATTCCTATAGCTGCTCAGGCTCCCTACCACGTACCCTATCATCAATTGTTACTGTAAGATGAACAATTTTGTTCTTCCTCACAATTTTGTTTCATTCTCATCAGGATTCAAAGTTTTTCAATCAGAACTGTCCTCTTTCTTTATGGAACTAAAAGCAAGAACCACAAAGGTATGTACCACCAGCAGCAGGCATATGTCCTGCTGACTCACTAGTATCACTATCCTTTCAATGTCCCATATTAGTTGGTCATGCTGGCTCTTGGTAGAATTAGACCACCTAATCTGCACAGATGGTGATGTGCAGATGGGATGGTACAGCAACCCCCAAGACTGGTGAACTCTCCAACACACACAGCTGTTGACTTCTTCTGCAGTACAGTTCCCCATTACTTAACTAAAAGCCATAGTCCCCACTCTCCTTCCCTCTCTGCCCTAGTGTTTGCCCTTTCTAACTGGTCTGCTGCCTTTATTCTAGATCTTACTAATAGTGGTGCAATACTTTTTGCATGAGCTTTGGCATACTCCCAGACACACGAACTGCTCCCTGTACTTACACATTCTCCATCTTCCCTTACCATCTTTCATCACAAGATTTTTAATTTGCTAATATCTTTAGCCTCAGGCTACATATGCATGCAAGATGCATGTGTTCAATTTTCACTAGTTATCTGTTAAAGCGTGATCTGGATATCTCCCAGTCACCACCACCTCATCTGTGTCAGGCTGCAGAAACTGTGTGGAAGACTTCAAGCTTTCCTGGTTCTTTAATGGACTGCAGGCAACTCTGTCATAATCTAGCTATTTATCAGTCACAGTCTTAAGCTCGCTATTACTTTATCTTCTATGATTTAGTTGAAGGCTAACGGTATCGTATTAACCTTCAACTAAGCAACTGAGGGACTCTTAGAAAGCAGATCTGTTTCCTTCTCCTCATTCAAACTTGTAAGTCACTGTGGTCTCATTGTATTTAATTTGGGGTTCATTTTCTTCACATGCAATTTTCTGATGTTACCACAGTACTGTTAAAATAAGTGGTTTCATTTTTGAGCTGCAGCAACTGAAGCATATAATAAATATGCACAGATACACAAAAATTGCTTCTTCTCCATTATCTACTTACCAATCTATCTATGTTGGATCAAATGACATATATGTTATCTTCATTATTCCAGTGTTAAAAGCATACCTATCTATGTCCTCATTTGGGGCTAGACAGTAGATAATATCAGGCCAAAGAACTGAAGTGTACTAATACCCCATGAATTTTGGAAAGTGTAGGGATTGCAGTAGCACTTGAGGTCTTCCACCATAAACCATGGCCTCAAAATAAAAGGCAGGGATGAGGTTCATCTTCTCTAATTTTATCTAAAAGCTAAGTGTCAGACTAAGCTAGTGTGAGAGACCAGCGTCTCCAAAGGACAATTCCTTCTACTCTAAAAGAGATGTCTAAGGAGAGACGAATCAGCCATGAGGTACCACATGGATCACCCTCTTTCCCCATGGACAGACAGACTAGAAGATGAGCCTGAATGAGACACTCAAACCAAGAAGTGTAAAGTTAGACAGATGAACTCAAGAGCCTGAATGTCTGATGTCCTTAGGTTTTTTTGGTTATTATTTTTATAATATTAATCTACAAAATTTGGTGTTTCCCATAATTCAGCATAAAGACAGAGTACTCATGAAAACTCTGATAATCACCTTTCTATTCTTTGTTGAGGAACAGGGCAATATAAATTAGAAGCTCCTGGTGAACAATGCTTCTGGTTATCTAGATTATCCAGCTCTTGAAGAGTGTCATATTAATAAAGAAGGTTTTATTTAAAAATAATTATCTAGTTGTTTACTCACTAACTCTAAGCTTTAGAATTCTTTCCAGTTGCAGTACTCCATGTTGTAAGAGTAACCCTGCACTACAGAGCAGTCACCATTGGCTTGCTGTGTTTCACATGAATATGCACAGCAACTTTTTCAGCCAGTAATAAAAGCACCTGCCAATTTCTCAGAGAATAACATTTGACAAACCTTACATTCCTTGACAAGCAAGCAGGTTTCCTGATATGTACAGAATTTGTTATTTTATTCGTTACAGAGCTTGTCAGCAAAGAAACAAAATGTTACTTTACAGTGCTTTCCCCTAAATAATACTTAGTTCCAGATGATTTAGTCCATTTTTTAAACATTCTGTAAAAGAAGGTCAAGCAAGGAGCAGGACTTTATTTTGACCTTAGGGCATTATGAAATATTATATAAAAGATAGATATGGACTTGTCAGAGTCAATTAAGAAGCTGCATTGAAGTTAGAAGGCACAGCTGAGCTGATAGCCAACCCACACGGTAGTGAGTCATTTTTGCCCCATCACCAACGAAAGCAGGCACATAAGGCATGTGGAGAGTGCGTCATACCCATCTAGCCAATGGGTGCAGCTCCGCTTCTGGACAAAATAAAGTTACTCACTGCACTTAGCTTCTCCTGAGACTCCGGTACCCCATGCCCAGGATGTCACACTGACATTTCACAAACAGGAAGAAGTTACTTTTGTTCTCTCAGCCAGCTCAGTTATGCATAAATGCATCAGCCAGAGAAAATGAAACAAATGGGTTGCTGCTTCTGATTGAAATGCCTCTGCTTAAAACTATTACCAATTCAAATGAGTTATTATTTAGAGTAGAAAAGTAAAACTGTATTTAATGAGCATGCAGAGTGCAGCAGGACTTCAGGGATGTGGACAGAAGGAAACACAATATGTGTTTGCTAGAGTCCTTATTAACAAAATGGACAAACCAATGCCTTAGTCAACCAGAAAGGCTTGACTCAGTTGCCCACACAGAGACATCTAATGTCATTTGAGATGTGACATTAAGATCTAATATCATTTAACATTAAGGCTGGCATAGGACCAGGGAAGGTCTGTAACCAGCAGTTAGAATGAAGACTTTACAGCATGCCAAATGCTACTAGTCGTTGATATTTAGGAAGCTAAACTGATTCCTAATAGCAAGTGGTGCCTTCTTCTATTAAAAAGAAAAAAAAAAAAAAAGGAAATAAATATCAAGTTGCAGTGATTAATTTTCAAGCAACTGGAAACAGAAATGAAGCCCCAAATGACATGCCTTGTCTCCTGTTAGGCCTCATCCTTCTGCTCTCAGGGTAGGAGTCTTGTTAAGATCCTGTGGGTGACCTGGTACGTTTGCACATCATTGGTGTATAGGACTCACGTACTTCTGGCAAAGCAGGCGGAGATCAAAGGTCACCTCAGGTGGCCTTAGAGATCTGTCTTGAAACAACTGTACAGTTTTAAGTGTCTAGATTCCCATTATAATCAATGAAGAAACTAATAATATGAAGAGCACAGTGACTGTAGTCTGCAGAGCAAATTAGTGATGCCTGCTGAAGCACGAGTTTCACTGCTCTCCAAGCTTCTTTGATTCCCATGTGAGCTCAAACTCTTAGCTCATCAGTAGGCACCTACATTTAGTTACCTGCCCCTGGAGCTGCAGCTTAATTAATTTTTGCGTTGCATTTCCCCAAATAGAGATGAGGTTTGTGATAGCTGCCCTTTACCTGTGGCACTGCGTGAAACAACAGAAGTATTGCTGTCATGGTACCCTAAGTACAGTACCATTACTATTTGAATGATGTGATTAATTTTAGGCAGCTTGCATTCAGTAAGTTCATTGTTGAAGAGTGCTCTTAGCTTTTACAGGATGAACTACGTACAAATATCTCTAACCTACGTATGTCACTGAAATCCTTTTTGTGGGATTGAATGGGCTTGAGAATGGCTCAGAGAGTCTGTCAAGCCACCCAGTGTTGAGTTCCAGTTTCTGTTTTCATGAAATGTCGAGGTCTTGGACAGCTGACTTGTGGAAGTGTGCACAGCCACACCACCCTGCCTTACCTTGCGGCACTACCACAATTGTGACTACTTGGACAATGCTTCCCATGCAATCAGAGTATGGAGCTAGAGAGAATTTTTTCCTGATTTTTGTAGATATAAAGCTTTTTTTTCCTTCTTCTTCTCTTTGCTCGGGACACATAGTGAATACAATATTTTCTATGATTCTTTGCTGAAAGATTCTCTATTTTTTTCATGACGTCATGGCTCAGTCCATTAAATTAGAGGAGGAAACAGAACATGAAAATCTGACATAATGGGAAGATATAGCATTTTCCTTCCTAATTGCACTTTCATCATCTTCTGAAAGACTCTTGCTGAAAGACTCTTGTTTTCTCATATTATTAGAATAACATGACATTTTTCTTAGCCTGGTTCTCAGGAAATCTACTTCTCATATTTTTTAGCTCTTTTTCTGACCTGAGTATGACAAGAAAGAAAGAAAAATCACCATGGAAAAAATTGTACAGCCTGAAATTTGTTTTTCATTCAATGGCGACAAAACTGTTCACATTCATAGAATTACACAACCATAGAACAGTTTGGGTTGGAAGGGACATTTAAATTTTATCTAGTCCAAACCCCAACGGGAACATCAACTAGATCAGGTTGCTTAGAGCTCCATCCAATCTGACGTGGAATGCTTCCAGAGATTGTACATCTACCACCTATCTAGACAACCTGCCAGAAGTCTGTCCTCATCTTTCTGAAAGGCCTCCTTTAAGTACTGAAAGGCTGCTATGAGGTCTCCCCTTAGCAGAAATGCTGCAATAATCAGAAATTTTAACTGAAATGGGGTCCTTTTAGGGTGAAAAAGAGAACACTGAGAGTAAGGAGATCTGGAATCTCTCCATAACTCTTTTTAGATAAAAGCAGAGAGTTTTGCTATCTGTGGTTAGCAAAAACCCCAGAGACCACAGTCATGACCCAGTACTGACCGTACCTGAAGGAACACAGATCCAGTGCATCAGTTATTAAAGTAAGACTTAACTTCTTAGGAATAATGTATAACCCTGACAACTAGGTTCTAATAGCTTGTGGATCCTGATTCTGGATCTGATCCTACGCAACATCTAGGAGCCTGGTCAGCATAGATTTTACCCAAGCAATGGACAGGTGTTTACACAAGAATTATTTGTGTGACCTATTTACGACATGAAATCAGAATGAGATTAATTGTGCCCTAGAAGCGCCTCAGTGTAGTGGTCTGATTTAAGCTTTCCAGAGACTCAAAGCCTAGAAAAACAATAACATAAATAGGATGCCTCCCCCGTTTGGAAAGAATTAGGTATAGAGACTGAAAAAGGGGTAAAACACCCAAAGAATAGTCTTGTTCTGATTTGGAAGTTAAAAGGAAAAACTTTAATAGTAAATGAAAAGTATTTAAGGTAAGGGGAGTTACAAAAAGCTATAGGGAAGGGAAACAAGATAGAAAATTATATACAAAACCAGACTGATGGCAATGGATAGAGGTAGATTCAGAAGGCGATTGTTTGGCCACGTGGCAAAGCAGGAGCAGCAGGAACAGTGCTGGTGTCAGCTGCAGCAGGGCAGAGAGTGAGAAACAGGAAGCTCCTCTGCTCTTATAGGGGTTCCAGACAGGACATGGCAGTGGGCTAACCATTGCACCTGGGGTCAGGTTCAGACCACCCCCAGGGAGGAGGTTAACCCTTTACACTCAGTATTGACTATGGAGGGAAACTGGGGTTACAAACTCAGATGTGAATGTCTGCACTATAGATACTTGAAGCTGATCAGATGAGTCCTGTCTCAATGAACCAGAAGAGTTTGCAATCTAAGCAAAGGGCAAGAAAACAGGCAGGAGGGAGTAAAAAAAAACAACCATATTGCAACACAATTAGTCATCCTGACAGCGTAATGGAAAATTGGTCAATCTTTAATTGCCTTCATCCTTCTTTTGACTTTCCCCGCTCCTCATGCATTTTTATTTCAGGCTATATCAGTCAGTGGCAGAATTTCCCATGAAATTCAGGGGCCCTAAGCCTCCGTATTGAGATTTTGGCAAAATTAAAAACAAACTCAAGCATTTAGTCTTAAAAGAGTTTGGCTAGCACCAGGTCTTATGAGGGTACAATGTTTTTGTAATTTTTTTTCTCTAATAATTGACTGCATTTGATTTATTCAGGAAAACACCATTGTTGCTATGTTTCCTCATGTGTATTTGCTACTTGTGCATGAAATCTGGATGCCAGTGAAGGACTCTCTTCTTGATGAGAATTCACTAGTTCATAAACATGTGTCTAATAGCATTTTATTTACTGAGACTCAGGTGAAACTTTGGATCCTTTGCCAGAGGATCCATGAAAAACATGTCCTGGTCACTGTGGAGGAGTGACATGAGCTAAGTTCCAGTCAATGGAAGGAAAACACCACAGAGACAGACAAGTTTTGTAAGGGACTGGAGGAAGAAATCATATGGCAATGCAGAATCTGAAGGCTGGATAAAATAATACATTTCTAATCAGGATGTTCTATAATTCAGCCTGTGCCCACTGCTAAACTACAGCTATTGTAAACTCTTGCATCCATTGCTGGAAGTTTTATCTGCTTGCTTTATTTCTGCAACTTGCCTACTTTGTGGATTTTCAAGTGAATGCTTCTCCTGCTCCACCTTGTGAGTAATACTCCTTTTCTTCCTGCAAACATCTGTTCTACCATCTTGTCCCATATTTGTGTGGTAATTATAACAGGAAATGTATCCCTGCATATTGCTGTGGCAATAAATAGGATTATAATTAGTAGCACTCTGGTTTGGATAGAAAATGTGGATGGTCGGATGGTCGGACAACTGAGAAGTTGTCCAAGAAATTGGCTAGATTAAAAGAAGACTCAAGTACAATAAAATACCCTTGAACATCTCATCATCACATCTCTCTTTCTTTCCTTCTCTCAAGCCTTTAATTCCAACTGTTTTGTTGCCCTAATTTTGTCGTTGTTCAGTCTGATTCCTTACACTTGGAAATCTTTAAGGCAAGGAATTTACCTTGACCCTTGCTTGCAAAGCATCACAGGCATTTATGGTGGCATATTATTATTTAATATAAATTACTAAGAACAGATGTATCAGCAAAGCACACAGTATTAACATTAATGGAATGTGAACAGAAAAGAGCAATTAGCGTCATCTGGGGATAGTTTACTTATTTCCTGGATAACTATTAGCACTCTTGTCTCTGTGTACACTATTATGAATATTATCACTTACAGATAAGAATGAAAAGCTCTTTAAATATTTTTGCTTGCTTCTTTACATTAGTTTAGCACTGTCCTTTGCCTGCAAAGAACAAACAGCTTGCCCAGATGCTGGTTTTGCCACCACATCCACACCTTCTAGTTGCCTCAGCAATAATTAAAACAAGTGCAAATTCACTGTATGAATCATGAAGCGAATTTTATTATTTACTTATTGTGCAAAGTTTTCTTGTTTCTCCTTGCAATGGTAGTGACCAACAGGTCCTGTTTACTGTTTTATTGTGAGCCAAATGTATGAAAAAATAGACTGCTTTGTGAGTTGGTGTTGCATTTTAGGAAAAGACATAGGAAAGATAATTAGGTTCTTGAGAAGGAGTATGTCTGTCTTCCTGAATTCTATTGCTCAGTGCTGATTATAAAAGAGAAAATCCCATAATCAGTGAGGATGGACTGAAATGTGCTGTACAGGGTTGTTGCTGGAAATAGATTGGCTAGTGGGAAAGGTATTGAAATGCAGTGGTGGAGGAGAGGAAGACTGTAAGGGGAAATGGAGGAACAGTGAGGTTGTGAGAAGACAGGATACTGAGAAGAAAGTTCACAGTATCTGGAAAAAAGAAGTGGCTGCCTGGGAGAATTATAGGAATGTGGCCAGGGTTTATAGAGATGCAACAAGGAAGGCCAAGGATCTGATAGAATTAAGGCTGGCAAAGAAAATAAAAGGCAACAAAAATGGCTTCTTCTAATAGATTAGGGTCCAAAGGAAGATCAGGGGAAATGTGGGCCTACAGTCCCGGTAACTGAAGATGCAAAGAAGGCAGAGTTACTGAACACCACCTTTGCTTCAGTCTTTAATGCTAGCACCTGCCCCCAAGAATCCCAGAATCTGGAAATGAGAAGAGAGAAAGCGTGAAAGAAGGATGATTGGGTTAGAGATCATTTGAACAAGTTGAACACACATAAATCCATATGTCCTGATGGCATTCATGAATGATGAGAGAGATGGATGATGTTGTCCTACTACTTCCATAATCTTTGAAAAATCATGGGGAATGGGAGAGGTACCTGAAGACTGGAGAAAAGCCAGTGTCACTCCACCCTTCAAAAAGAGTAAGAAGGTGGATCCAGGAAACTATAGAAGAGTCAACCTCACCTTCATCCCAGGAAAGGTAATCTTCAGGATTTACAGAAGCAGCCAACATGGATTTACCAAAGGGAAGTCATATTTGACTAATCTGATAGCCCTCTACTGAATGGGTAGATACAGAGACAACAGTGGATTTTGTCTTTCGTGACATTAACAAGTCTTTTGACACTGACTGCCACAACATCCTCTTTGGAAAGCAAGACAGACAGTAAGAAAGACAGCCCAGAGCATTGTGATCAATGGCAGACAGTCCAGTTGGAGACCTGTAGCTAGTGGTGTTCCCCAGTGGTCAGTGCTGGTCTAGTCTTGCTCAATATATTCATCGACAACCTAGATGAAGAGACTGAGTGTGCTTTCAGCAGATTTGCTGAGAAGGAGTGACTGACAGACTGGAAAGCTGTGCTGCCATTCACAGAGACCTGGACAGACTGGAGAGCTGGGCTAAGGACAAACTTAGTGAAGTTTAGCAAAGATAAGTGTAGAGTTCTGCACCTGGGGAGGAATAACATCATACATTAGTAAAGGTTAGAGCCTGACCTGTTGGAGTGTAGCTCCACAGAGAAGGAGCTTGGAGTCCTCTTTAATAATAAGTGATAGCCCAATCCTTTCTTGTTTCAAAACAATGCATGTGGCAGGACAGGACTGATAGCCCCTTACTGAGAAGGTATGACTATATCTGATCTAAATGCACAGGGCAGTGGTTGTGGTGACCTTAACAGCTCTGGAGGAGAGATGCTGGGTTGGGTAGGTGTATTAACAAAGAAAAGAGAGAATTTCTTTGAGGCAGGAATTCCCTCTTTTAAACCACTGCAACAGTGCAACTGAAAGGCACCCCTCTGTGCACACCTCACACATGCAC
>VWZI01000797.1:190495-208970 GCA_013396835.1 Psilopogon haemacephalus | reverse complement strand
CAAAGAGTATAAAAGGATACAACTTCCAGGGTCCATGTCTTGTATCTACCACAGAAGACCCTGCTGGAATGAACATCTGCCACCAAGATCTTGGACTATGTCCATGAAATCTCATGGAAAAAAAGGGTGGTGTTATCTTTCATTTACTTCTGAACAATCTCTCTCTCTCTCCCTCTGCCCTCTCCTCTTTCCTCTCCTTTTTCTTCCCATTTTCCCTGTGCTCCAGTCCATTACCAAGTGTTTTCACCGGCTGTAATAAAACTAATTCATCAGCCACATGATGCTGGCTCACTTGTATTTACTCCACGGAATTTGTTTTAATCTTAGCACAACCTCCTCTGCTTCCCAGGGTTGGCTCAGGATGCAGGGTTTTGACAGTAGGCCATGAGTATCCTTGGGTTCATTAAGAAGAGTGTGTCCAGCATTTTGAGGGAGGTTGTCCTCTCCCTTTACTCAGTCTTATTCATACCACATCTGAAATATTGTGTATAGTTCTGGGATCTCCAGTTCAAGAGGGACAAGGAAATACGGGAGAGAGTTCAACAGAGGTCTACAAGAATTATTAAGGGACTGGAGCATCTCTCTTATGAGTAAAGACTGAGGGACCTGGGCCTGTTAAGTGTGGAGGAAGGAAGGCTGAGATAGGACCTTATCAGTGTCTATGAGTATTTGAAGGGTGACTGTCAGGAGAATGGAGCCAGTCTCTTTTCAGTAGAATACCCAATGATAGGACAAGGAGAAATGGATGTAAACTCAGACAAAAGAAATTCCACCTCAACACAAGAATTTATTTTTTTTTTACTGTGAAGGTGTCAGACCACTGAGTTAGGCTGCCCAGAGATGTTGTGGAGTGTCCTTCTCTAGAGATCTTGAAAACTCACCTTGCTATGTGACCTGCCTAAGTGGTTGTGCTTTGCAAGGGTGTTGGGCTTTGATGATCTCTGGAGGTCACTGTTGACCCCTAGACTTTTATTATTTTATGAGTGACAAAGGGAGGAAGGAAATCAAGGTTGAAGTCAGAAAATTTAGAGCTCATCATATTATCATCCTGGAGGGAATTAGAACACTTTGCACTAGGTATATCCTATAGAGAGCTGTTCAATGCTGTGGCTTTGCATTCCCACATGACCCTGCTCGTGACACTGTAGCTAGATCCAATGCCAGCCAGAAATTATTTGAAAAGCTAAAACTGCTGCATTTCTATCACTCACTGGCCTTGGGTTCCCTGGGCTGGAACTGAGAGCAACAGCAGATTTATTTTCACTCCCTTTGTAAGGGGATCAAAGCCACAGAGCAGAAAGCCTGAGGCTGGAAATATTATTGTTAGTAATGCATGTTTATTCCTGAGACTTGCTGGGTAAAGAGCTCTATCACCTTTCCAACATGCAGGTCCTCTTTATAGAGATTTTTCTCCTGAGGTCATTGCCCCAGACATCCTGCTTTCACAGATGCAGATTACAATGGGTTGGAAGAGACCCTGAAAGGTCATCTTGTCCAACCCCCTGCAGGCATCAGGGACACCTCCAACTAAATCAGGCTGCCCAGAGCCACACAGAGTCTGATCTTGAATGTCTCCAGGGATGGGGCCTCAACCACAGAATCACAGAATCACAGAATTTCTTAAATTGGAAAAGACCTTCAGATCATTGAGTCAAATCAGTAGTTTCACAGTGACAAGTCCTTGACTAAACAAAATCCTTCAGCACAACATCTAATTACTCTGTATTGCTATGGCTTAGAAGGACCACCGGCTTTCCTGTAGGTTCCCTTCAGATACTGAATTGTAGCTATAAAGTCTTCCTGGAGCCTTCTCTTCTCCAGACTGAACAGCCCCAAATCTTTCAGCCTGTTTTCATAGGAAAGGTGCTCTAGTCCTCCTCTTGGTGGCCCTACTCTGGACACAATCCAGCATGTCCATATCTGTCATGTTTTGCGGGTCCCAGAACTAGATGTAGTATTCCAGGTGAGGTCTCACCAGAGCAGAGTGGCAGAATCACCTCTCTCAACCTGTTAGCAACACTTCTTTTGTTGCAGCCCAGGAGGCAGCCTTCTGGGCTGCAAGGGTGCATTGTTGGCTTATGTCTAGGTTCTTGTCCACCAGTACCCCCGAGTTCTTTTCTGCAGGGCTGCTCTCAATTTCATCATCCCTCAGTCTGTATTTGATATCAAGGGTTGTCCTGACCTAGGTGCAGGACCTTGCACTTTGCCTTACTAAACCTCATGAGATTTTCCTCAGCCTACCTCTCCAGCCTGTCCAGGTCCCCTCTGGATGACATTGTGTCCATCATTCTTATCAACTGCACCACTCAGTTTGGTATTACCTGCAAACTTGCTGAGGGTGCCCTCAGTCCTACTGTCTATATAATTGATTAAGATATTGAATGGCACTGCTCTCAGTACAGAGTCTTGAGGGACACCGTTTGTCACCCATCTCCATCTGGACATCGAACCATTGACCACTACCCTTTGTATGCTGTCACCCAATGAGTTCCTGAATACACCCATTAATTCCATATCTCTCTGGTTTAGAGAGAAGGATGTTGTGGAGGACTGCGTTAAAGGCTTTACAAAAGTCCAGATAGAAGACATCTCTTGGTTTTCCCTTGTGCACTGATGCAGTTAAACTGTCCTAAAAAGCTACCAGGTTGGTCAGGCAGGACTTGCCCTTGGTGAAGTAATTCTGGCTGCCTCAAATCATGTCCCTGTCCTCTGCGTGTTAGCTTCCAGGACAATCTGTTCCATGATCTTCCCAGGAACGTTAAGAGAGGCTTACAGGTCAGTAATTTCCAGAGTCCTCTTTTTCACTCTTTTAAAAATTGTTATAATGTTCCCTTTCTTCTTGTCTCCAAGGACTTCACTGCCGGGACTTTTCATACGTTATGGAGAGTACCTTTGCAACTACATCAGCCAATTCCTTCAGAACTCTGGGACATATCTCATCAGGTCCCATTGATTTATGTATGTCAAGGTTCATCAGTGGTCCTGAACTTGATCTTCCCTTATGGTGGAAGGGATTTTACCCCACTAGTCCACACCTAGTGGTCCATCAACTCAGGAAGGGCATGGAGCAAGATTGCCAACAAAGACTGAGGCAAAAAAAGTTATTGAATACCTCAGCTTTCTCCTCATCTGTAGACATCATCTCTCATCTTTCCATTCTCACTCATAAGAGTGGTAATATTTTCTTCAACCTTTCTTTGCTGGTTAATATGCCTGTGTAAGCCTTTCTTTGCATCTCGTACCAGGTTCAGCTGTAGTCATGCCTTAGCCTTTCTGACCTCATCGTTCTATTCCTAGCTCATCTGTGTCTGTATGGAATGACTGCTCCAAAAACGGACTCTACACTGTTTTTATTATGGTCTTAGAACAGTAACAGCATACATTTTTCTCACTGCCCCCCATTCTGAGCAGTCAGATACACAGACCAAAATGCCACACAAGATGAAAATAGATACATGGCTCTTAGAGAGAGAATAAATCTGTAATTCCTCACTGAGCTAAAGCATGACTGATTCTTTCTGCCCATACTCAGAAAATGTTTTTTCCTAGATTGAACACTTAGGAGTTAATGTGACTTGTCTACTGCACTTTCTTGTTCTTCTAAGAATTTCTTTTCACTGGTCTTCATCCCAAATATTTTTCCTTAATTCAGTTAATGTTGTCTGCTCTATTCAGTTCCATGCCCCACCTAAATTCTGCTCATCCTTTATTTTCTGTAGACTAGAAGCATTTATATTTTCAAGACAGAACACAAAAGCTAAACAATAATAAACTACATTGAACTTATTCTGTTCATCCTACAATGTAACACTTTATGATATCATTTGTTCTCTCTTATGTACTAATCTAGTGACAGAAATATTCACCATCATGTTTGTAATATGGATATTTTGACAGGTTTTTGACTTAGGAGCTTCAGTATAAGGTCACTGATTACCACTAAAATAGATCCCCAATGGAAAAGAATAATATTGCCCAGCAACATATTGGAGTAACTTACTGGTCATTTTCTATCCCAATATATTTGACAATTTCTCATTACAGCAACATTATAATTGCTTGAAGAAGGGCAAGGGAAAGACTATTCAGAAATGCACCTCAAGAAATTTAGATAAGGCAACCTGTGCTATTGACTGTTCAAAGTGGAACATGTGAATTTGCCATAAGTGCTATAGCACCACGGTCTGTAAGAGAGAGTCAGCTTCCCTTGGAGACTTCTTATAGCTTCTAACAAATGTTATACATCAAAGAATCTCAGTATGCTCAATAAATGCTTCTTAGAGCGTTACACTTTAAAGAACAGATCTTACATTCTCCTGCCTCTTTCCATTTTCCTGATTCCTCAGAGAAAGTTTGTCACGTGTTTCAAATCAAAGTCTTGGAAACCAATCACTGTAGTTGCAAGTAAATATTTCTGCAGTCTCACAAATAAATTACAAAACACATTTTCTACTGACATTGAGAGTTTCAGCAGATATAGGAAAAGAATATGTATATTTTTTTTTATATTCGGGAAGAATAATTTCTTTTGCCATCATTGTAGGGTTGCTGTAGTGAAATGCCAGACCCATTTGTGATGGAATACAGAATCACAGAATCACAGAATCACAGAAACATCCAGGTTGGAAAAGACCCTCAGGATCACCAAGTCTAACCTATAACCCTGCTCTACAAGGTTCACCTTAAACCATATCCCTAAGCATCACATCCAAATGACCCTTAAGCACATCCAGGGTCAGTGACTCAACCACCTCCCTGGGCAGCTCATTCCAGTTCCTGACCCCTCTTTCTGTGAAAAACTTTTTCCTAAAATCTAATGTAAACCCACCCAGTCTCAGCTTGAGGGCATTCCCCCTTGTTCTGTCTCCAGTCACCTGTGAGAAGAGACCAGCAGCAGCCTCTCCACAATGTCCCTTCAGGTAGTTGTAAACAGCAATGAGGTCTCCCTTCAGCTTTCTCTTTTTCGAACTAAACAGCCCCAGCTCCCTCAGTTGCTCTCCATAAGACTTATCCTCTAGGCCCTTCAGCAGCTTTGTTGCCCTCCTCTGGACCCACTGCAGAACCTCCACACCTGTCTTGTGTTGCAGTGCCCAAAACTGGACACAATACTTGAGATGTGGCCTCACCAAAGCTGAGTACAAGGGAACAATCACCTCTCTACTACTGCTGGCCACAGCATTTTTAATGCAATCCAGGATGCCACTGGCCTTCTTGGCTGCCTGGACACACTGCTGGCTCATATTCAGCTGCCTTTCTATTACAACCCCCAGATCCCTTTCTGCCAGGCAGCTCTCCAGCCACACTGCCCCAAGCCTGTAGCATTGCTTGGGGTTGTTGTGACCCAAGTGCAGGACCTGTCATTTGGCCTTGTTGAAACTCATCTCGTTAATGTTGGCCCATTGATCCAGCCTATCCAAGTCTCTTGGAAGAGCCTCTCTATCCTTATTCAAATCAACACTGCCACCTAACTTGGCGTCATCTGCAAACTTACTGATAACACTCTCTATACCTGAATCAAGGTTGTCAATAAAGATGTTAAAAAGAATTATTTGCAATCTGCAGTCCTTTACTACATCTATAATTGTGGGCTCACATCATCTGATTTTTCTCATTGAATCCCATGTCATTTAGACATTTATAGTTCCTGGAAAATCTGGAATACAAAGATAGAGAAATATTACTTTGTTCTGTGACTTTATGTGACATTATAAATGTTAATGTTTTCCCTCAAAAGTAATTATTTTGTGCTTGTGATTTCGCTCTTTTTTTCCTTTTTTATTTCGTATAGGCTAAGAAAGAATATGCCATGGTGCTAATATATTTGAGATCCTTTTGAGTTTTCAGCAGCAACCTTATTCTCAAAGAGAGGAGGAGAAGAAGATTATCAATAGTCACAATGGATTACCAAGGAGAAGTCATACTTAACTAATCTGATAGCCTTCCATGATGCTGTAACCAAATGCATAGATGCAGGGAGACCAATGGATGTAGTCTACCTTGACCTTAGCAAGGCTTTTGATGCTGTCTCCCATAACATTCTTGTGAGCAAGCTTAGGAAGCAGATAGTGAGGTGGATTAAAAACTGGTTAAACAGTAGAGTATGAAGAGTGGTGATCAATAGTTCCAAGTCCAGATGGAGATTTATAACTAGTGGAGTCCCCCAGGGATCAGTGCTTTGTCTGGTCCTGTTCAACATCTTCATCAATGGCCCTGATGAGGGGACAGAGTCTGCTTGGCAAGTTTGGTGAGGATACCAAAATGGAAGGCTTATCTGATACAACTGAAGACTGTGCAACCATTCAGCGATACTTGAACAGACTGGAGAGCTGGGCACAGAGGAACCAAATGAGGTTCAACAAGCATAAGTGCAGAGTCCTGCACCTGGGAAGGAACAGTAAACTGCACCAGTACAAGTTGCAAGGTGATTTGCTGGAAAGCAGCCCTGTGGAGAAGAACCTGGGAGTCCTGGTGGACAACAAGCTACGCATGGGACAGCAATGTGCCCAAGAAGGTCAATGGGATCCTGAGGTGCATTAAGAGGAGTGTGGCCAGCAGGTCAACAGAGGTTCTCCTCCCCCTCTACTCTGCCCTGATGAGACCTCGTCTGAAACATTAGGTTCAGTTTGGGCTCCCCAGTTCGGGAGGGACAGGGATCTACTTGAAAGACTCCAATGGAGGGCTGAGAAGATGATTAAGGGGCTGGAGCACTGCCTGATGAGGAGAGGCTGAGGGACCTGGGCCTTTTTGGCCTCATAAAGAGAAGACTTAGAGGGGATCTAATTAATGTTTATAAATATCTGAGGGCTGAGTGTCAAGAGGGAGGGGACAAACTCTTCTCACTTGTTTCTTGTGATAGGAGAAGGGGCAATGGATATAAACTACATCACAGGAAGTTCCACCTCAATGTGAAGAAGAACTTCTTTATTGTAAGGGTCATGGAGCACTGGAACAGGCTCCCCAGAGAGGTTGTGGAGTCTCCTTGTCTGGAGAGGTTCAAAACCCATATGCATGCATTCCTGTGTGACCTGTGCTAGATTCTGTGGTCCTGCTTTGGCAAGGAGTTCGAGCTCGATGATCTGTGGAGGTCCCTTAATATCCTGTGATCCTATGAACTATACAGGCCTCTTTGCTATTGCATGTGTTACCACATCATTAAAAGAATATATATAAAAATTATATTGCTACTTAATGAATTTTTAAATATTTAGTTCTAAATGTTCATGGCTTGGCTTCATAGAAGACATCCTGGTTTTTTAGAGATTACATAATCCCAGCTGTTTTCCAGCATGTTCAGTATCTTTATTCACTTAAATCTATTAATCATATACCGAACACAACAATTTCATCTTAGCAAAGATGTCAAATATTCAACTCAGGCCTGGTGGCTTTATAACTAGGAGGTCATAAATGCTAATTGCATGTAAAATTAATCACCCAGTCATTTCCTGAGTTTATGGCATGTTTATATGTGTCACCTATGTTTCAGACAGTAATTTGAAGAAGAAAAAGGAGATAGCCACTGATGCTTGATTTGTGGTCTTCCCATTCCAAAGTGGTATTGTATGAAAGGCTATCAGAGAATATAAAATCACACAAAGAAATGAGTGAATTATACCCTATGTTGAAGTTACTTTAGATTGTGCCTCAACTGCATACATACTTTTAGGCAAGTGGTAAGTTTTCATCATCACTTTTTTAGTTTCTTAGCATATCTGTCCAACATTAGCATATCAACAGAGTCATAAAGTCTGCTTTGTTGTCCAGCTAGTCATTGGAGTGTTTTCTTTTGAAAGTGCTGTAATACTAATGAAACATAGCAAATCAAGCTGGAGCAGAAAGTTACAATGACATTTTTGTGATCTGACTCTTCCAGGTTTCAGTGGCTTTTCTTCTATTCTGACATTGTGTCTTTGTAGTATGTAATTGTTAATGAAGTCTGGGAGATTATTTGTGTTGTTGCGTCAGTTGGTCATGTCCTGTGGCTCCACTCCTGCTAAGAAGAAACAAAACCCACAGACATTTCTGTCCCACACACCCTGACCTCTTAAAGGACACAGATGAGTCATAAGCTGAGGATGCTTCACTTCTGAACTGCCTATTTTTGTAGCAATTACATGTTAGATTTTGGGTATTTTCCATCAGAATCAATATGTATTGGTACTCATTTCTCTGAAACCTGTATTTCTAACAAGATAATTACTGGTTCTAACTTCTGCTCTGGAACATCTAATTGTTATACCAGTAATATACAAGCATTTCAGACTAGGAAAACTAGTTATTTTGATCAGAGAAAGGCCAAGTACAGCTAAGCTCCTTTTTAGTCCCAGACTTAATACCTACACATTGTAAAGCTATGTTTATTGATTTAGAAATATATGTTACACTTTTTCATGTATGCAATATCTCTGCTGAGATATTGGGTTGAGAGTGTTGGCTGAGAGACTCAGGGTTGTTGACAGGCTGAGAGAGCTGGGATTTCTCAGTTTGGAGAAAAGAAGGCTCCAGGAAGACCTTTTAGCAGCCTTCCAGTATGTGAAGGGGGCCTGCAAGAAAGCTGGAGAGGGACTGTTTACAAGGGCCTGTAGCAATAGAACAAGGTACAATGCTTTTTCAAATAAAATCATAGAACCACAGAATTGTTTAGGCTGGAAGAGACCTCAAAGATCATCCAGTTCCAACCCCCCTCCATAGGCAGGGACACCTCCCACTAGGTCAGGTCGCTCAAGACCTCATCCAGCCTGGCCTTGAACACATCCAGGGAGGGAGCAGCCACAACTTCCCTGGGCAACCTGTTCCCCTTTGACATTAGGAAGCAAGTCTTTGCTATGAAGGAGGTGCAGCACTGGAACAGGTTGCCCAGTGAGGTGAAGGAGACCCCACCCCAGAGATATTCAAGGTCAGGATTGGCTGGGTTCTGAGTAACCTGATCTAGTTAAAGATGTTCCTGCTACTGTAGTTGGGTTGGACTGGATGATCTTCAAAGTTCTCTTCCAGCACAATGCATGCTATGATACTATGACTATGTTTTGGTTCAATTGGCCTTGTAAGCATCCTACTTATTCTTACAGGCTTTAGTTACAAGCTAACTGTGTTCCATAATCTGGTACCTCACATTTCCTGGATCTACTAGCTTGATATGGTAAAGCAAACAAACAAATAATAATAGTTGCATACAGCACCAAGTGACTTTTCAAGAACTGTACCTGAATTTTCTTACACATTTTCATCTTCCAGATGTCTCTTAAAGCTCACGAAATATTTTGTGTTGCAGTATGTCTACCCAGTTTATATTGGAAGAAAGCAAGATGCAAGGAAAATATGAACTTCTAAAATTTTGATCTTTTACTCTTCTTTACTTCCCTAAACACTTGACTTTGTGGAAATGGTTTATGTAGATTCAGGAAAGAGAATATGCATAATTTTATACATATAATATCTACACATTTGTAGCTTACCTAAATTACAACGTTTTATGCAAATTAATGCTAATAGTCAATTGGACAATGGCCTCTAGCCTGAAACTTATTTATTCTTTGCAAATTTCATAAAAAATATTGAATGAGCTTGTCATGGTAGGCCTGAATAGGCCAAAATAGGCTTGAACATGTCCTGGCCTGCCCAGACGTGTTTTTCTCCTCTCCCTCCTTCTAGTATGGAGAGAAACAACCATGGGAAATAGGACAAAGAATGTGGAGCCACTGAGGATAAGGACCCTGGCTTGCCCAGACTTGTTTTGCTCCTATTTACATCCTGTGGTAAACAAAGTACCTGCACTTGGCTTGTGCCTGCCTCATGCAAGGCCTGTGTTCTTCCCAAATTTGGGTAAAGCAAGCCTATGGCTTAACCTAATATGGTCAGGTTTGGCTAACTGCCATTCTGTTTGGCTATTCTGTGTCCAAAGGCCCATTAGTTTTGGGCTGTATTAATAAAAAGAGATTAGCAGGAACCACATCATTCTCTGCCCTTGTATTCATGCTTGCTGCCTGCCGCTGCCTGCTTCCATTGCTCTCTTCTTCTGGCAGTGATCCTGCCATGCTTTATGGCATTATGCTTTGCTAAGCTGTAAGTCAGCTCTGCTGAATATATAACAAGCCCGGTGTTTTGGGCTAGTTTGTTTGCCTGGAAACTGCCTGCCTGGACTTTACCAGGAACAGACATAACTGCCTTTACACAATAGGCCAGCACAGCTAGCATGACATTGTGCTAAGACTGCACATTGCAAGACAACCTGCCTACACCTGCCAAGATGAGGAGCCCTGGAGGGAACACACAGATCATCTGGAGAAATCAGAACCAGGTCAGAGATCGTCTGCTTCCTTTCCCCAGCATCCTGTGAAGCCTGGGAAGAATCAGAAGCCTCAGTGGCTAAGACACCAACAGAACCCCATGCAAGTGTTTGGGTACTGACTGAAGATGTAGCTTGCCCCATGAGTCAGGAGATCATTTTTCTGAGTAAATACTTAAAGCCTCTTGTAACTCATTAATTGCCATCTGCCATAAGCAGAAAGGAGCTTCCTGAGTCCATCTAGTAGGCAAGTGGCACAGCTGACTGCAAGAACCTTCTCTTCCAGTTCAGTTGGGTTTAAATGTTTATATATTGCTACTTATTTGTTCTAGATCCGGTTATTTGTTTGTATTATGTTTCCATGACCATTGCAAAAGAACCATTCTATTCTATGATTCTATTATTTAAAATAGTGGTCGGGGTGGAGAGAGTTCTGAATGCCAAAATTAATAAACAATAATAATTTTGGAAAATGCCATCTTGCATTTATTATGCCTCCATTACTGGAGCTTTCTTTTGACTGTTGTTATTTTCTATTATGCCTTTAAAATTACATAAAATAATAAGATGGTAATAGAAGCATAGAATCATAGTTTCATAAAATCACAGAATGGTCTGGGTTGGAAAGGACCTCCAAAGGTCATCTAGTCCAAGCCCCTATGCAGTAAGAGGCACCCTCAATTAGGTCAGGTTGCCCACATCCCTGTCAATATTCAAAATTCTGGTAATGTCCTTCACGTGTTTGCTACCCTCCCTCAATACTTTGAAGCTGAAGAGAAGAAATCTCACACATGACATTCAAAGAACAGGGAAAAAATGCAGAAGTCCAGGGCAGGTAGCATCCAGACTCTACCCTAAGGAAGAAGTACACCTACCTCAACATTTTCCTAAAGGCATTAGACCACTCAGCAATAGATTTCTTAACCATTTTATCTACAAACTCCAATCTGTGAAAGACTTTGATCATGTTAAAATATGTTGCACATGTTTTTCCTAGTGCTATCAAATGCACCATCAACAAAAGCCAGAAGTGAAGTAGCTGTGTTGAAATGAATTAATCATATGTTGTCAAACTCTGGTAGTGACTTTTTGACTTGAGGCCTCCAGTCTTTTGACAGAATTCAGTGACCTTGCAGTGCAGTGGGCAATGTGCCGTTCCACTTGTGAGGCATGGACACCACGATTCACTCACCGCAGTGACACCAGCCCTTGTTCCACTGCCTCTCAAAAAGTCACTGAAGGAAAAAAAGAAAGAGAGAGATTTAACAGGTAGTTGTATTTTTACTATGGTGAGCTTTAGACTATTACATATAATTTGGGTGGCTGTAGAATACATGCTTATGCAAGACAGAAAAGGAATCACACAACTGATTGGTTCAATAACCTCAGTATCAATTTGCAATCTGTTACTGCTTCTTAAAATACAATGCCTTAGATGCAGGCGCATTTGAAGTATTTCTAACCTGAGTTCTGCTGGGTAGCAGAGCACACAGGTCACCTCAGGTTATTTCTCTGGGTGAGACCAGAATGGTCCTGCACTTGGATTCCATGGTGAAATGATAAATTAAGTCTGGTGCCCTTGGAAATGTCAGAGTTCAACACCAAGACTGGTCTGTTTTTTGAGATAATGAAGAACCATCAGATAAATATACCAAAGCCTGATTTTGAAGCGGAGGAAAAGATGGTATTAACATGCCTTTAGCATCTTAGTCACTTCTTATGTAGTATACACCATTCACAGAATCACAGAATGTTAGGGGTTGGAAGGGACCTTGAAAGATCATCTAGTCTAATCCTCCTACCTAGAGTGGCCACACAGGAACACATCCAGGCACATTTTTAAAATATGCAGAGAAGGAGAATCCACAACCTCTCTGAGCAGCCTACTCTGGCACTGTCCCCCTCACATGGAAAAAAAATTTTCCTTATGATTGGATGTTTCTGGATTTTTATCTGTTGATAAAAGAAGAGAGATTAAAATATTTGAGGCCTAATTACACCAGAGCCTTCAGGGTTATCTGTCTGGTTATATATCTGCCTCTCCATTCATGTATCATTCAACGTAGACAAACTAAAATTCATGCCACTTACCCACAGAGTGAGAACCTCTGTGGAAAGAGTGAGTATTTCAGAGTGAGACAGCAGAAGTTACAGTATGAATGTTTTTGATAATTCTTTTAGAATTGCACGTTCTTGAAGGAATTAAAGTTTCCATCACATTTATAGAACTGTTTGAGGCAGATGCTACACCACACAAGAAACAAATTGCATGATTCTGTGACGGAAGAAGGAAGGTGGGGAGTTAAGTAAGCCTTTTTAATTTGAGCTTTAAAAGAAACAGAGCAGCAGTATATCCACACTGAAAACCAGTCATTTTCAGAGGTAAATATACCATAATCTTTTATTTATTCTGATTAATGGCTACTGGATGTGAAAGCGTTTAGAAGTTATCAAGACCTTTTGGCTTCCTGGATCTTATCAAATTGCTGAGGACACAAAGAGAATCATCCACAGTTTTTAAAACCACAGCAGAAAAGTTCCCTATTTAGTGGTGACCTAGGTTAATGGTTGGACTCAATGAACTTGAGGGTTTTTTCCAACCAAAGCAATTCAGTGATTTTTATGATTCTGCTTTCAAGTCAGAGCTCTTGTCTTCCTGTTTCCTGGAGGCAGAGCTGTGCATTGTGCCACACAGGTTTAGGAAAGGATCCACAGTTTCAGTTCTGAATATAGAGATGGAGGAATGTCTTTTGTAACTGACCCTGCAGACTAACCATGGAGTTGATTTGCTTCTTCTCTCCTGTGACTTTATAAATACTGTTTGTCGTGGATTGAGCTGAATGAATGTCATAGATTGAGTTGAGTCTGCTGCTGTTATTCATGACATCCTGCAGTCATGCCAGCTTCAAAAACAAAAGTACTGGCTAGAGAAAAAATATTAAGGGACTTGAAGTTTGGGTTGCAGCATGGATGGCCTACTGTCCCAGTTGCTGCTTCTGGGTTCCAAGTTTCTGGGTGTTGTCTTTTCTCCTTGGATGACAGCAGAACAAGGAGGAGTAAAGAAGGTTTCTGGCATGGACTTTTGGCTCGCTTGCTGCTGCTTGCTGCTGCTTTGTGCTGTGCTTTTCCTACAAATAGGCTAAGGTAATTTTGCATCTTGTACTATGTTTATCTGAATTTGCTCAGTAAATTCTATTCTTATCTCACCATTTTCTTGTCTCAATCCTGAGTTTTTGTGTGCTACTTTTCCCTCACTTCTTTGTTGGGAAAGTAGACAAGTTAACCCACTGTTTTGGTTTGACATGTTTTGTTCTGATTTAAACCGTTACACTGCTGGCTTGAGGCTAATTGGAATAGTTTAGTGAGAGAAATTAGATCATCGGTTAGAAAAAGAAAATAGTGATGAAGTCAATATCATTCATTGGTTTGCTGAGTGGGATAAAAAATCAAAAAGTAAACAATTTGTCCCACTCTGGTCTGGGATGATGGATCTATATGCTTCCTTTTTGTTCTGCTCTAATATCTCTCCACTAACCTTGGCTAAGAGAAAACAATGTAAACACTGCTGGCTGTTCTTTTTGCTCTGTCTGGGAAAGCAGAGGGAGAAAGAGAGAGTAGCTTGGAGCCCCTTCTGGACAGTTTCCTTTGTCTGGAAGGGAGTTTGGAATTCTGTATTATTTCTGATTTCTATATAATTGTAAATATTTGTAAATATTTAGTGTATATATGCTTGTAAACTTTGCCTTACTATAAATATAGCTTCGTCTTACTTCCAAACCATCTGAGCAAGTCTGGTTCCTAAACCACATAATTCTATTTAAGTTTTCACAAGCTTTTTAACCCCATGTGATTTTCAGCATAGCTAGCAAATCACCAAGTCCTAGAGAGCCTACAAGGGATCTATTGCTGAAGAAAATTAACAGCCCATCTCTAGGATCTGTTAGTAACTCTGCTGGCAAAGAGGCAAAGGACATTGGTATAGAAATTCATAAGTTGTTGCCATTTTCCAGAAAAAGTACTTTGAGTGTAGTGTAATTACAGGGAATAAGTATAAATCAGGGGGTGGGGGGTGTAATAAAGGCTTTCTGTATATATATATGGCTTATCCATAAAGCATGACAGACTGAAGGAGCAGGAGAGATGAGAGACTCATAAACCTGGAGCTGTTTAGTCTGGAGAAGAGAGGACTGAGTGACGATCTCCTCAATGTCTATAAATACCTGAGGGGAGGGTGTCAAGTGGAATGGGCCAATCTCTTTTCAGTGGTCAGCATCAATAAGACAGGGAGCAACAAACTGGAAAGAACATAGAAGGCTTGACATCAACATGAGGAGAAACTTCTTCACAGTGAGGGTGACAGAGCACTGGAAAAGGCTGGCCAGAGAGGTTGTGGAGTCTCCTCTGGAGACTTTCAAAACCCACCTGGATGCATTCCTGTGTGAACTACCCTAGGGGATCCTGCCTTGGCAGGGAGGTTGGACTAGATGATCTCTGGAGGTCCCTTTCAACCTCTAAGGCTCTGCGATTCTGTGAGATTCTGTTACATCTCCTTACATCTAATACAAGTCACAGGAGATTGTTCATCCACATTCTGTTGGATGTATATGTGATAGGCTGGTCACATTTCTTGAGGATGAACAAAAGCAGAAGAGCAAGTTTGACAGGAATGCCAGGGTAATTTGTGACATTGAAACCTGCTGCAACTTCTCGTTGCATCTCCTTGCTTCTTCGGTCATTAATGATGCTTTCCGTCAATTAAACCTTGTTAGACATCATAGCTGCATCTTTGGATCTTCTCAATGCTTACATTTGGAGCAGTTTTGAAGGAAGAAAGATCAGAGATTGCATAAAATGCCTTTCTAGTTTCACTCCCTCCAATCCTGAGTACATTTGATATACAATAGTGTGGTTCTCATATCTAGAGTTTTTGGATAGTTCCTCCAAGATGCCATCTATGGTATGGATGTGACTCCTTAAGACCGCACAGCACTTTCATTCTGAGCAGTTTTGCAATCTTGTTTTCCTGATAGGCAATAAAGTTCTAAAATATCCTCTTTGAAGAAAGGGCACCTCATATTTTCTTGCTGAAACTTAATATTAGAGCAAAATTAAATAATTTCCCAGGCCAAACTCTGTTTATCTTCAGCTGAATGTTTTTATAGACCTGTAGTGGACTGTGCTGCCTTTGTGAGTCTGTTATACTACTCCTGTATTCTTTTCTTACTGTTTGCAGTAACAAGAACATCTGCAGAACTGATTTGGTGCTACTCCTTCATTTGCCCTCATTCTGCAGGTGTAATTTCTCCTTTGTAAAATCTGCTTTCCCCCTTCTATTTCAGCTTCTGCTGGAGGAATTATATATATTTTTCCTTTAAGTTTGTACGGGAAAATTACTCTTATTCTTTGCTCTTCACATTTTTTTCTCTGTGCATTTTCTGTCTCTTTTCTGTCCATTCCCATTTTCCCTACTCTGTTCACAATATTTGTTCTCTTCCCACAGCTCCCATCTCCCTCCCAAATGCTGTTTCATGAAGCCCAGAGGTGGCTGCTCCCTAATGCCTGTAATCAGATATGAGGCAGCAGAGCTCTGATCTCTCTAAACCTTTGCATTTTAATTACGGAAGAAAGGTAGACAGATAATCCCCAATAAGTGATCTTAAAACAAGTTGTGATTCATTCACCCTGTACTGAATGTCAGTACTCTTCTGCAACCTGCAGCAAGAGCACAGGAAGGGGTACTTGGTAACTGCAGTTTCTGGGACTTTGCTTATACACCTTATCTCACAAGAAAATCTGCAAAAGCAAAGGAAGATGAGAAAAACTAAATAATGGACAAGGCCTTTAGCAACCTCATTTAACTGTCAAGCCAGCCTGGCTGTGACTGCTGGGTCAAACCAATAAATTTCCAGAGGTCCTCTGTAACTTAAAATATTCTATTCTGTGATTCCTGTGACATCAAGCTTTTAGAATCCTCGAATAATTCTGGTTGGAAGAGACCTTTAAGATCATTAAATCCAATGTTAACCTTGAGCTGACAAGTTCAACACTACATTGTGTCCCTAAGCACCACATCTCCATGTCTTTTAAATACCCCCAGGGATGGTGACCTAACCACTTCCCTGGGCTGGCTGTTCAGGTGCTTTACAGCTCTTTCAGTGAAAAACCTTCCTACTATCCAATCTGAATATCCCCTGAGGTAGTTTCCTCTCATCACGTGCTACATGGGAGAAGTGACGAACTTTTAGCTCAACTGCCAACATTTTGAAGCACAGACCTGGAATTTACTGTGCATGCCTCTAGTGTAGATGTCTACAGAGGAACCAGTCCCTCAGTGAACAGTTTTCAATTATCTGGGGAAAATGGGAACTTTGAAGGTGTAGTTTATCTCTCCTGCTTTAAAAGACAAATTTATAATAAGGAGTTTGCTGATGACACAAAACTGGGTGTAGCTGACACACCTGAAGGCTGTGCTGCCATTCAGCCAGACCTGGACAGGCTGAAGAGTTGGGTGGAGAGAATTTTAATGTAATACAACAAGGAGGAGTGAAAAGTCTTGCATCTGAGAAAGAACTACCAGTACTATGTACCAATACTATATACCAGTATAGGCTGGGGGCTGAGCTATTGGAGAGCAGCTTTGGAGCGAAGGACCTGGGAGTCCTGGCAGGCAACAGGATGACCATTAGCCAGCAATGTGCTCTTGTGGCCAAGAAGACCAATGTCATTCTGGGGTGCATTAGAAGGGCTGTGGTTAATAGGTCAAGAAAGGTTCTCCCCCTGTACTCTGCCCTGGCTGAGTACAGTGAGGCTGCATCTGGAATAATATGTCCAGTTCTGGGCCACTCAGTTCAAGAAGGACAGGGAATTGCTTGAAAGAGTTCAGTTCAGAACCACAAAGATGATCAAGGAAGTGGAACATCTCCCTTATGAGGAAAGACCGAGGGAGCTGGGGCTCTTTAGCTTGGAGAGGAGGAGACTGAGAAGTGATGTCATTCATATTTCTAAATAATTGAAGGGTAAGTATTGGGAGGGTGGAGCCAGGCCAAGGGGCAGTGGGTGCAAGTTGGAGCATAGGAGGTTCCACATAAACATAAGAAAAAACTTTTCCATTCTGAGGATGACATAGAACTGGAACAGGCTTCCCAAGGGGGATGTGGAGTCTTCTCTTGAGACATTCAAAACCCATCTGGATGCACTCCTGTGTGGCCTACTCTAGGTGATGCTGCTCTGACGGAGGAGTTGGACTAGATGATTTTTCAAGGTCACCCCCAAACCCTAATATTCTGTGATTCTGTGATCATCCATGCCCTAAAGCACATCCATTTTTCAGAACTGTTGTTTTGTTAGAACAAGTGTGAGCACAAATCAGTACAAAGTTTGTCACTACAGTGGGGAAGCTCTAGTTCACGTTGTACTATCCCCACTGCAAAAAGTTTCTGCATTAGAATNGGTGATGCTGCTCTGACGGAGGAGTTGGACTAGATGATTTTTCAAGGTCACCCCCAAACCCTAATATTCTGTGATTCTGTGATCATCCATGCCCTAAAGCACATCCATTTTTCAGAACTGTTGTTTTGTTAGAACAAGTGTGAGCACAAATCAGTACAAAGTTTGTCACTACAGTGGGGAAGCTCTAGTTCACGTTGTACTATCCCCACTGCAAAAAGTTTCTGCATTAGAATGAATCACAGAATGGCTTAGGTTGGAAGAGACCTTAAAGATCATCCAGTTCCAACCCTCTGCCATAGGCAGGTACACCTCCCACTAGATCAGGTTGCTCAAGACCTCATCCAACCTGGCCTTGAACACATCCAGGGAGGGAGCAGACACAACCTCCCTGGGCAACCTGTTCCAGTGCCTCACCACCCTCACCGTGAAGGACTTCCTCCTAACATCCCATTTAAATCTCCTCTCTGCCAGTTTAAACCCATTCCTCCTCGTCCTGTCATTACAAGACCTTGTGAATAGTCCCTCCCCAGCCTTCCTGCAGGCCTCCTTCAGATACTGGAAGGCTGCTATAAGGTCTCCTCAAAGCCTTCTCTTCTCCAGGCTGAAAAGCCCCAACTCTCTCAGCCTGTCCTCATAGCAGAGGTGCTCCAGCCCTCTGATCATCTTTGTGGCCCTCCTCTGGACTCTCTCCAGCAGTTCCATGTCCTTCTTGTGCTGGGGGCTCCAGAACTGCACACAGTA
>VWZI01000797.1:160580-189982 GCA_013396835.1 Psilopogon haemacephalus | reverse complement strand
AGACTGAAGTCTGCTCTTCTGAAGTCCAGAGCACTGAGTTTACTGTATAGCCTCCTTGATGCTTTGAGGATCCTGAACTCGACCATTTCATGGTCACTGCATCCTAGGGTACCCTTCAGCTTTACTTCACTCATCAGGCCCTCCTTGTTGGTGAGGACTAGGTCCAGCACAGCACCTTTTTTTGTGGGTTCCTCTACCACCTGAAACAGGAAGTTATCATCAACACATTCCAGGAACCTCTTAGATTGCTGGTGCTGTGCTGTGTTGTCTTTCCAAGAGATGTCAGGGTGGTTAAAGTCCCCCATGAGCACCAGGGCCTGTGAGCGTGAAGCTTCTCCTATTTGTTTGTAAAGGGCCTCATCTGCTTCATATACTGATCAGTAGGTCTGTAGCAGACTCCTACTATGATGGCCCCTTCCTGTGCTTTCCCTTTAACCTTCACCCATATGCTCTCTAGTTTGGTGTTGGACATCCCCAAGTTGAGCAGAGCAGAAAAGGACACCAGTGATGNTGAAGCTTCTCCTATTTGTTTGTAAAGGGCCTCATCTGCTTCATATACTGATCAGTAGGTCTGTAGCAGACTCCTACTATGATGGCCCCTTCCTGTGCTTTCCCTTTAACCTTCACCCATATGCTCTCTAGTTTGGTGTTGGACATCCCCAAGTTGAGCAGAGCAGAAAAGGACACCAGTGATGCTTTACAACTTGCTTGTGAAAAGATTTTTAAGAAGGGACAAAAAGAAGAATGCCAGACAGTCTGATATGATTAGAAAACAATTCAGAATGATGCAGAGATACTATCTAAAGTAAAAATTACTCAGATACCTTTTTTCAAGGTATCTTCAAGCAATGCTTAACTAGCAGAAATACTGAGCATACAGAAATGCTCCCAGGTTTCATAAGTCCAGATGTAGGTCACTGGTATTTCTTATATTTCAGGGAGAAGTTCAAAGAGTTCATTACCATCCTGAGGTCTCCATTCTTTGGTTTCAAAGCCCAGAGAGTTTATGGTCTACAGGCCAGCCAGTTCCTGAGGTTCATTGATGTGATGGTTTTAGTTGTTGGCTGAGTATTTACGTATGTTAATATTAAGTTGACAGCAAAGGGCTGTAAGTTATTTTAACCAGGTAAGATTGTAGAGAGGTTGGTACTGGTCTCTTCTCAGAGGCAATTAGTGATACAGCAAGAGGGAATGGCCTCAAGCTGTGACTGGGTAGGTTTAGATTAAATATTAGAAAAATTTGTCAGGGAGAGAGTAGTCAGGCTTTGGAATGGGCTGCCCAGGGAGGTGGTGGAGTCACCAACCCTGGATGTGTTTTAAAAGACACAAGATGTGGTGCCTGGGGATGAGGTTTAGGGTGAACTTTGTAGAGTAGGGTTATCAATTGCACTTGGTGATTCTGAGGGTCTTTTCCAAATGAAATGATTCTGTGATTCTGTTTCAAAGGTATTTTGCTCCAATGTGGGATTGTTCCACAGCCTGGAGGAGCTCTCAAAGAGTCTCTACACCTTGGTCTATGAGCATTCTGTGTGTCAAAAGACTGAAGCTGACTGCTGAGCAGGTATGAATGGCAAGACTCCACTGGTAATCTGCACTGCCTGGTTCTTGTTCTTCCAAAACTGCTTTCTCTAGCCCAAATGGTGTTCCTTGTATCCTCCCAAGGCTCACCATGACCTTTACTCCACCCACTCACCATAGTGTCATGGGAAGGCTAGGTTTTCATCTGGAGATTAATATAGGCTCTTGATGACATCCTGAGCCAGTCATTCACACAAGCTGTAAGGGAACTGGAACTAACTTCATAAATCTACCCTAACTTTGAACACATTCTTGCTCTTCCATTTACAGAGGATTAAGCCATAATTGTATCACAGATAGTACATCTAACTGCGGCTACCTCTGTGATTTTCAGTAAAACTACGTAATTAAGCAGTTATTGTAACAAACTTCCAAGTTAAAAAAAAAAAAAAAAAAAAAAAAAAAAAAAGACAAGTACGCCGCTCTAAAAACCCTTAGAATCAAGTCCATTGTGGGATAGAAAGGGTCAAGGGACATTTTACTGGAGAAGAGAGAGTATTTGTGTGTCTTAGGTCTTTCTGATATCAGAGGTTTCCTGTTCATATACCACAGAGTTATCCCCTTACCCCCTGCCTTCACCCAAGCACTGACTGATCTTGTAGTGTTTGATGATGGCTTTGTGTGCTGCTCTAAAATACATTTTGCACAGATACCACTGACTGCACAAACTAGTGTTCCCTAGCTCTCTTCCAACCTGAATTATCCCACAATCCTGTGACTTTGACTGTCATCAAGCAAAAGACTGCCTGCAGTAAGATTAATTTAACATGCAACCCGAGGTATTCATAGAGGACAAGCCACCAGTGAAGTACAGCTGCCCCTATGAATGAGCTATCTGATTTAACTGCATTGGCTCACAGCAGTTGTACATTTGTATAGGTGCTGTTCCTTTTTACAGGCTTTCAAATATGAGCATCTGGGAAAGCCCATACTTAGTCATCTTCCTGGATGTCTCCTTCCAGGAACTCTACAGGATGGCCATATGTTACCCTGTCAAAAATGGCATCGCTGTTATCCGCAAAGAGCAAACAGAAAGGGGAATATTCAGAAAGTCTGATGCTGAACAAGATCTTGAGTAACTTAGGTCTCTTTTAATCTTTGCTATAACCAAATCTAAAGCATGGGACTTGATTACATGATTTGACAAATGCAACACATGTTCTATGATGCCGCTACATAATTTTCTTAATGCATACATTTGTTTAAATTTCCCCCCAAAATGAGCAATATTATATATCTTTCAGATAATGATTCAATTTTCAGCTTGCCAAGATGATGAATACATGCCTTTACTTAAGCATAACAAAATGATATAAGCATTTAGATGAGCTAGACTCTGTAAATTTTATTTTTAAACACTTAGGCTAACACTGCCCTCCAGAATTGGATATAAACTGTGCATGCCCAACTGTAAGCAAAAGGCTGTTTTGACTTTTCAGTGATGTCTATCATTAAATATGAGAGAAATATGTTTTCTGGCAGTATCATTAGAACCACAGAAGTTTCTGTATCACAGATCATCTTTGCCTTAATAGGAACTTTAACATCCTCAACATGTGCTGGAAGAGGAACACAATTAGAGGCAAGTAATCCAAAGATTTCTGGAGGTTGTCAGATCTCTGGCTGAGTCAGCCAGAATGATGAGCACCTGGATCTGGTATTCACTAGGAAGGAAGAACTGATTTGGGGCAGAATGTTTGGTGGCAAATCTGGCTGTAGTGAGAATGAAATAGGGGGATTGAAGTGCCTGAGGGGGCCCAGGAAGGCAAAGAGCAGAGTACAGAGCCTGGGATTGTGGCAAGGAGATTTCAGGTTGTTAAGGTATCTGAGTAGCAGGATCTTATGTGAGACAATACTGAGGGGAAAATATGCTCAGGAAAGTTGTCAGATCTCTGAATAGAGATGCAGATAAACCAGATGAAGTCCAGCATAAGGCCATCAAAATTGTCATGAGATTGAGCGATTGACCTCTGAGAAGCAGCTGAGGAAGGAGAGCTTGTTCAGGATGGAGCTAGACCTAACAGCAGCCTGCCAGTAACTATGAGTAGGTTTTCAAGAGGATGGAGTCAGGCATCAATTTATGACACGAGGACAAGAAACAATGGTTACAAACTGTAAGAAGAAAAGTTCCAACTGGTTACAGTAAGAACATTTCCCAACATTTGGACAGTCAAGTACTAGAAAAGGTAATTCATAAAGGCTGTGGAATTTCTAGCCCTAAAGGCTTTTCAAGATCTGCCTTAAAGCAAAACAAAACCTGAATAACTTAAATATCTTAGTTTGGTTCTCCTTGTTCACTCTGCTTTAGGCAGGGATGTGGACTAGTGATCTCCTGTGGTCCTTCCCAAGCAGAATGATTTTGTGATTCTTTTGATCCTGTCACATTTTCTTGCCATCGACAAACAACTCCAGCCTGTGTCAAACTCATGGAGCTATAAGGTAAAATTTCCTGGGATAAGCCCAGAGATATATGAGAGAAGAAGACCTGGAAGTTACTGAAACAAATGTACCATAGTAAATCATCCTACTGAAGAAAAGAAATAAAGATATTATTATGATTACCTCAGAGGCCTTTAAAGACTTGAAAATCAATAAAGAATTGTACAAAGTGGGAACTAGAGGGCATGGCTGTGGCAAGGGATAAAGAATGTTATAACTTGTATGAATAAAGAACAGAAAGTTGGAAAAAAAAGTTTCACTTAGTGAGTTATATAATAGCAATAAAAAAGACTCCTACAAATATGTTTGAAATTAAAAAAAGAAAAAAAACAAAAGAGAGCATGGATCTAGTGCGACTTTATATTATTTGCTCTACAAATAATAGACGATGCAGAGAAGGATGAAGTATTCAGTAGCTTCTTAGATTTTGGTTTGGAAAAATAAAAAGCTTACTAATGACTCATGTGAACTTCAACATGGAGATAAGAATGTGGGCTGGATTGCAGAAAGGACACATTAAATAATGAATTTTGGTCATCAAAGACAACAAATCTCACACCACAAATTATACAGAGCCTGTTATCTCTCAAACAAATTTTCCTAAGAAGTGGAGAGAAGCAAAAACAGTACTAATGTTACAAAAAGGAAGAGGACACTCACATAAATGAAAGAGCCACTGCTTAAAAGAAAAATAAAAACTGAAACATCTGATAGTCTGAGCTGCACTTGAGTAAGCTGATATTGTCTGACTGATGGAATCATGTAAGAGTCAGCCATGCAGTATCGGTCATTACTTCAGGCCTGATTAAAAACAGTCTATAGAAAAACTCTTAGTGAATTCAGCTGTTATATAAGCCAGGTAAGTTTCTTTTATATTTAATTTGAAATAC
The DNA here is from genome assembly GCA_013396835.1 of Psilopogon haemacephalus. NCBI lineage: Eukaryota > Metazoa > Chordata > Aves > Piciformes > Megalaimidae > Psilopogon > Psilopogon haemacephalus. The sequence goes on along the minus strand of VWZI01000797.1, from coordinate 185,075 downwards.
AGCTTATGAAAAAGATGTCTGCTTGTCACAATGAGAGCTGGTTAATATAATTTTCTATAGACCTGTAGTTTCAAAAAGAAGAAACAGATACACTTAAGTTTAAAGAGGAATAAGCTAATATGGAAAAAAATCTGTGCTTTAGTATACCTCAAGTTTAGAACACCTACAATAGGTGCTTTTTTTTTTTTTTTGTTTTAATCTGATATCAACTTCTGTTTTAAATATTATCATGCCAATATCTCCTATGGAGCCTAAGCTAAAGAACATATCACTGCACACTTTCTACTTGCAGGTGATTTTTAATGACACATTTCAAAGAATCACAGAATGTTAGGGGCTGGAAGGGACCTCAACAGATCATAGAATCATAGAATCATAGCATAGTTTAGATTGGAAGGTGCTTCAAATCATCCAGTTCCAACCCCACTGCCATAGGCAGGGACACCTCCCAAGGTCCCAAGGTCCCAAGGTCGCTCAAGGCCTCATCCAACCCGGCCTTGAACATGTCCAGGGAGGGAGCAGCCACAACCTCCCTGGGCAATCTGTTCTAGTGTTTCACCACACTCACTGTAAAGAACTTCTTCCTAAAATCTAGTTTAAATCTCCCATCTTCCAGTATAAACCCATTACCCCTCATATTGTCATTACAAGACCTTGTACATAGTCCCTCCCCAGCCTTGCCTTTGGGCTTCTCAGAGATACTGGTAGGCTATTGTAAGGTCTCCTCGAAGCATTCTCTTTTCCAGGCTGAAAAGCCCCAACTCTTGCAGCCTGTCCTCGTGGAAGAGGTACTCAAGCAGTTTGATTATCTTCATGGCCCTCCTCTGGATTATCCAGTCCAACCCCACTACGAGAGCAGGATCACCTATACCAGACCACACAGGAACGTGACCAGATGGGTCTTGAATATCTCCAGACAGGGAGACTCCAAAGCTCCCCTGGGCAGCCTGTTCCAGTTCTCTGTCACTCTCTGAAGGAAAAAATTCCTCCACGTTTACATTGAATTTTCTATGCCACAACTTACACCCGTTGCCCCTTGTCCTCTCATTGGGTATCACCAAGCAGAGCTCCATCCTCCTGGCACTCACCCTTTACATCTTTATAAACACTGATGAGGTCACTCCTCAGTCTCCTCTTCTCCAAGCTAAAGAGCCCCAGCTCCCTCAGTCTCTCCTCATAAGAGAGATGTTCCATTCCTTTTATCATCTTTGTGGCTCTACACTGGACTTTCTCAAGCAGTTCTGTGTCCTTCTTAATCTGGGGAGCCCAGAACTGGACACAGTACTCCAGATGTGACCTCAGCAATGCAGAGCAGAAAGGGAGGAGAACCTGTCTTGACCTATCAGCCACAGCCCTTTTAATACACCTCAAAATGGCACTGGTCCTCCTGAACACATTGCTGGCTCATGGTCAGCCTCCATGTAAGATATGTTCAATTAATCATCTCATAACTAATTAAATGCTGGGACCAAAAGAAATCCTGCAGCTCCCATTAACAGAGTCCAGAGAACATGACACCTGGCTGCCTTTTGGTGGTTAGGAATAGAATAGAATAGAATAGAATAGAATAGAATAGAATAGAATAGAATAGAATAGAATAGAATAGAATAGAATAGAATAGAATAGAATAGAATAAAGCCAGGTTGGAAAAGACCTCCAAGATCATCCAGTCCAATCTATCACCCAGCCCTATCCAATGGCACCAAGTGCCCCATCCAGTCTTTTCTTGAACACCTCCAGGGATGGTGACTCCACCACCTCCCTGGGCAGCCCATTCCAATAGCAAATCACTCTCTCTGTGAAGAACTTCCTCCTAATATCCAGCCTATACTACTTACCTTGGTAAGTTCCTCAGCTCATTCATGCATTCAACTTTCTCACATAAAGTTCTTCACAGAAAGAGTGATTGGCATTGGAATGGGCTTCCTAGAGAGATGGCACAGTCACCATCCCTGGAGGTGTTCAAAAGGAGATTGGATGAGGCACCTTGTGCCATGGTTTAGTTAATTAGAAGATGTTAGGTGATAGGTTGGACTCAGTTATCTCAAAGGTCTTTTCCAACCTGGTTAATTCTGTGATTCTTAGGAGTTTACAGCAGCTCCTGCTATTTTGAACGCTGTTAAATGCCTTAAAAGTCTCTGCAGCATTGTAGATTCTCCTAATACTAAACAGTTCAATGAAGCACACTCTGTACCAACACATACAAAGCACTTACAAAGTCTGATTAAATCAACATTAAAAGCCACTCCATTGACTAATTCTGGTAAATATCAAGTCAATTTCATTGATTTCAGCTAACATATTTATCCTAATATCATTAGGATAATTTAAGAGTGAGCCAAGGAAATATATTTCACCTATTTATCCTACGGGTCTTTGAGCAGTGTATTATTAAACAAACATTAAGTATGTTAGAGAAAAAGTAATGAAGAGCTGTACTGAAAAATTTTAAACTTTGTTTAATTTTCATAGTATGGCCTGACTTAAAGGCGCAGCAAATGTCTAGTGGCACTGTGCTGGAGACAGGGAAGATGCAGGGATGTTAGCTCTAGCAAAGCTGCTGAACAGCATTCCTCTTCAGTGAACGCCTGAATCCCCAGTGACATGGCAGAAAGAAGAGAGTAGTCAAAACAGACATGCAATGGTCATAACAAATCACACCAGCAGTTTCAGCACTGGCTTGAGAGACAGGAGTTGTGCTTCTAGCCTGCATGTTGCCTGCATCTGCCACTCCTCACCCCAGCTTGGAGGTGCCCAAAAGGCACAATCTGGACAGGAGAGCCTGATAAAACAGGATGGTGAACATAGAATGTGTGTATATGAATGTGTGTATCTGATCAACGTATACCAATATCTGACGGGTGGCTGTCAAGAGGATGGGGCCAATCTTTTTCCAGTGGTCAGCAACAATAAGACAAGGAGCAACAAACTGGAAAGAACATAGAAGGCTTGACATCAACAGGAGCTAACCTAGGGGATCCTGCCTTGGCAGGGAGGTTTAACTTGATGATTTCTGGAGGTCCCTTCCAACTGCTAAAGTTCTGTGGTTCTGTGAATGTGATATTGACAACTGAGGTTTTGCCCCCCAAATTAAGATGGTGTTAAGGAGAAATGTAGTCATCAGCTGAATTTAATGTTATCTAAGGAAATCAAAAGAGGCTGTAATTTAAAGAACTTTATTTCAAAGTGAATACTTTGCTGTTTTATCTTTACTGTGGTGTGCACTTTACCAAGCTTGATGCACTGAAAAACCACAGGTGAGGTCAGCCAGCTTCAGGAAACTGTAGAATTATCTGAAACAGTCAATGATGCTTAAAACAAGAGAAAGCAAAACTAGGAGCTGTGTGATTACACTCATGCCCATTATATGGTATAATGAGTAGCAGTGACACTCAGTGTAATGAGCAGTGGTGAGTGCAGTACATGATCACACTTTTGCTGACAATCTGAGGAAGAGAGTGTGAAATACATGAACCCAGTAACCTAGTGATCTTGAGTTAGAGTCATGTCTTACTCATCATTAACACCTACATAGTCATTAGACCATGGTGAAGACATTACATGAACTTTACTTTGCTATCTGCTGCAAACTGCATTGTTTAGCTGTTCTGACTTGAAAACTCATTTCTACTAAAAGCTATGAAAAGAAAAATAAAAAAAAGAACACTTGGAGTGAGAAACATTTCTATAAGTCAAGAATAAACAGCCAGAGATCCTCTTCTGTGTGCTACATATCTTTTGGCTTAATTAGAAAGTCATCAAAGAAAATGACTTTTCATCTTCCATATGCCTTGAATTATAACTCTAATTTTACATGATGGACTTTATTTCCATCGTATTTGTGATCAAAACAGTTATACTGTGTGAGAGAGACCTCTCATCATTTCACAGAGTAAATGTTACTGGAAATCTATTTGCCAAAATCACAGAGACTATGGTGAAAATGCTTACTGATTTGGGTCAGGTATACACTCACAAACTGTTCCTGCTCTAGAAACACTTCATTTCGCATGGACATTTGATCTACTAAAGGAATTATGAGTACTGTGTCCAGTTCTGGTCCCCTCAATTCAAGAGAGATATTAAGGTACTGGAATGTTTCCAGAGAAGGGCGACGAGGCTGGTGAGGGGCCTGGAGCACAGCCCTATGAGGAGAGGCTGAGAGAGCTGGGGTTGTTTAGCCTGAAGAGGAGGAGGCTCGGGGGAAACCTCATTGATGTCTGCAACTACCTGAAGGGAGGTTGTAGCCATTTGGGGGGTTGGTCTCTTCTCCCGGGCAACCAGCAACAGAATAAGGGAACAGTCTCAAGTTGTGCCAAGGGAGGTATAGGCTGGATATTGGGAGGAAGTTCTTCACAGACAGAGTGATTTGCCATTGGAATGGGCTGCCCAGGGAGGTGGTGGAGTTGCTGTCCCTGAAGGTGTTCAAGAAAAGACTGGATGGAGCACTTAGTGCCATTGGATAGGGCTGGGTGATAGGTTGGACTGGATGATCTTGGACGTCTCTTCCAATCTGGCTGATTCTATTCTATTCTATTCTATTCTATTCTATTCTATTCTATTCTATTCTATTCTTAAAAATGCTGTGGACCAAACAGACATTGTGGGATCTTTTCAACACAAAATATGCTTGACCCAGGTTACAGAGAATGAGAATGGACTTGATGAACAAATTATTTGTTTCTATACAACTGTAGAGTCCATGCATAGGCATTGATCAGTGTTTGGGCACTGGTTATAACCTCTTTTTAAAACTTATTTTCTAACTCTTTAAGAAAGACTGTGAGAAACAAATAAAAAATTCCCTGGAGACTGAAGAAGAACAAACAGCCCCTATGTGAGAATGCCTGAAGGTAACAACACATGCCATAAGTTCACCCAAGATACCTAAAGGTCCAGGCTGTGACTATGGTCTTTAAATTGGGAAAGAGATGAACTATGCAGAGTTGTGTTGCTGTTTCCTTCCACAGGGGAAAAAAAAAAAAAGGAAAAGAACAAGAGAAAAAAAGAATGAAAAAAGAAGGAGATTGATATTTCTCCCATGCTGTATTATGTGGGGAAAAAAAAAAAATTAAAAGGATGTTTATATTGAGGTTGGGCATGTGTGGGGTAGTATGTTTCCAGAAAGTAGCATCATTAACAGAGAAAAAAGAACAAGTCTTCTTGGTGGTGGCTGTTTTGTCTATAGATCACATAAGGGCTGTTCAAGAGAACTGGGCCAAGTTAGCAAAGGTAGATGTGTATCTTTCCCACTCACTGGACATTTGCTTCTATCCTCAGCCTGGCCAGATGCTACATTTCTCAATTCTTCTACTTCAGCCTTGTCTTATCTAACCTAAATTTAATCTTCGCAGTCACACAGGTCTTACAAGTTCACAATAATATCTTACCACTCTCTGAGTCAGACTCATCTTGCCTAACAAAACTGTTTCTCATGTGTGGATTTCAGTATAAGCAAAATGTTCTTTACCATGCATTTCTGCCCTATCAGAGACTGACTCTTCTAGATTTCACTCCTAGTACCCACATAATGCTGTTAGAAGGCAGATAAATGCATATTATTAATATTAGTAACATCTGGTATACAATTAATATCAAAAAGCCAGACTATTTTGCAGTTTTCCCATTCAAAGGTCTGTGCTGTGGCCAGAATACCTCTTCTTGCACCCTGCGAGAGAGAGAGCAAGCATTCACCTTGAGCAAACCACCAAAGATCTATTACAACACTATCATAGATGCCTATAGTGAAAGGACTCTACAGATGTGTTTCCCTGGTGTTATGTTAAATCATCATAGAACCATAGAATGCCAGGGGCTGGAAGAGACCTTGAAAGATGATCCAGTCCAACCCCCTGCCAGAGCAGGATCACCTATACCAGAGCACACAGGAACATGTCCAGACAGGTCTTGAATATCTCCAGAGAGGAAGACTCCACAACCCCCCTGAGCAGCCTGTTCCAGGGTTCTGTCACGCTCAAAGGGAAAAAAACTCCTCCACATGTTTACATGAAACTTCTTATGTCTCAGCTTCCACCCATTGCCCCTTGTCCTGTCATTGGGCACCACCAAGCAGAGCCTGGTTCCATCCTCCTGGCACTCACCCTTTACATCTTTATAAACACTGATGAAGTCACCCCTCAGTCTCCTCTTGTCCAAGCTAAAGAATCCCAGCTCCCTCAGTCTCTCCTCCTAAGAGAGATGTTCCATTTCTTTACTCATCTTTGTGGCTCTACACTGGACTGTCTCAAGCAGTTCTATGTCCCTCCTTAACTGGGGGGCTCAGAACTGGACACAGTACTCCAGATGTGGCCTCAGCAATGCAGAGCAGAGAGGGAGGAGAACCTGTCTTGACCTATCAGCCACAGCACTTCTAATACATCCCAGAATGGCATTGGCCCTCCTGGCCACAAGAGCACACTGCTGGCTCATGGTCAACCTCCCATCCACTAGGACCTCCACATCCTTTTCCCCTTTGCGAACTTCCAACAGGTCAGTCCCCAACCTATCCTGATCCCTGGGTTTATTCCTACCCAGGTGCAAGACTTTACACTTGCCCTTGCTGAATTTCATTCAATTTCTCCCTGCCCAACCCTCCAGCCTGTCCAAGTCTCTCTGAATGGCAGCACAGCCTTCTGCTGTGGCAGCCACTCCACCCAGTTTGGTGTCATCAGCAAACCTGCTGAGAGCGCACTTTGTGTCCACATTCAGCTCATTGATGAATATATTGACCAGAACTGGTCCCAGTACTGACCCCTGTGGGACTCCACTAGTTACAGGCCTCCAGTTACACTCCATCCCATTGACCTTAGCTCTCTGACTTCTTCTCTTCAACCAGTTCCAAATCCACCTCACTACCTGATCATCCAGACCACACTGCCTCAGTTTAGCCAGAAGGATGTTGTAGTAGTCAGTGCCAAATGCTTTACTGAAAACAAGATAAACTACATCCACTGCTCTACCATCATCTAGCCACTTTGTTATGTCCTCACAAAAGGCTATTAGGTTGGTCAAACCTGACCTTCCCTTGGTAAAACCATGCTGACTGCCCCTAATGATCCCACTGTCCTTGATGTGCCTAAGGACAGCACCAAGGATATGTTGCTCCATTACCTTTCCAGGTATGGAAGTGAGGCTGTGTCCCAGGTTTGGAACTATAGGGTTAAAAATTCTCTAGGGACTAGAGAAAAATTGTTATTCAATCCCATAATTCTGCTACCTCTTTGTAAGCTCAGAGCGAGGCCACTTCACTCTCCTTTCCTTTCCCTCCAGCCATGTTTGGACAGGAGCTGAGTTATGGGGACAAACATGTCAGGAGCAGGCCTGTTTTGGGGCCTCCACAGGCTTGTGTTTAGGTGTATGGATGGCAGAGGTGTTGGGGGAGGGGGAGGATTGGAGCACTGGGGATTATAGATTTAGTTTTGGGCGAGGGGAAAAAATTCAAGGGGTTCGCTATGGATTCTATATCTGCTTTGTAATTTTCTTCCTGTATTTCTCTTTCTAAAATGTAATTCTGTTCTCTCTCCAGTTCATTTGAGAGCTTCATTCTGTTGGCTCTTTAAAACCACAACAGGCTGACATTCCAGATATTCCTAAATATCTATTTCAGCAGGGAAAAAAATATCACTGAATAACTCCTGCTTCATCAGTTTGCAATCATTGGTGTCGTGAACAAGGAGTTCAACTGATGTGCGAAATGAACCCCAAAACTCATGCAGGGTTCTGCAGTAGGTATGTTTATTGCAGGGTTCTGCAATAGGTATGTTTATTGCAGCACTGGGTGCAGGACTCCATCAATCCTGCACACCCCATGCCGGCACAAGCCACAATTTATGTTACAAGGACAGACATATTCGTAATAAGAGGCAGGGTTATTACAATTATTTCTTAAAGTTCATTAACATAGGTATTTTCCCATTCTTCATCCCAGTTCCAGCCCCTCTAGTGGTCTTGACTGATTTATCTGAGACAAAGACCAGAAGATGTGCTCACAGGATATTTTTCATCTTGGGTTGGCACGCCCCTCTCAAGCTGGGACATCTCTGTCTCTCCCTATCTCTTTCCTGCCTTCTTGTAGTGATTGCAGGCCTGTGCTTCAGGTTATCAACTGGCTAAACAACCATTCCTACAGAACAAACATTCCTACAGTCCTCAAAAATGTGTAACTCTCTAATTTTTCTTGTATCACAACAGCTGAAAACATCACACTCAGGTAAATCAACCCTAAGCTTCTCTCACGGGTTGTTTTCAACACAGAAGACACCTACTACACTAAAGAACAAACTTACAAAAATGTAGACAAATGGAATTATATCGTTCTCTTAAGCTTTATCCCAGTTGCATTGTATTTACCCACACTGCCCTCAAGAAAAGGGTCAACAAAAGCTACAGAAATGCATCCTTTAAAATGGTGATCTTTTTCATCTCGGGGTTTCAGTGAGATCACATTTAGAAATTCCTTCAGATTTTTAATTTCTAGCAGGAGGAACTGCGTCATGCCTCAAACAACATTAACACTGTCAGTGCTCAACAGACTCTGTGTAGTATTGATTGGCTTTGCTAGACAATGAGACGGAAAAGAAATTGCTCAGTTTCTTTTGGAATAGTAGCTGAGTGACTGTCATCAGCACAGTGATGATACAGCAAACTAATCTGCTTCTCTCAGCTGTTTAAGCATCATCATAATTACAATGAGCAAGATACCTTCTGCAATATTCATAAATACTCCATATCACCTTGCAGATATTCTGGAAGAAAAGCACTCAAGGCAGCAAAGAATTAGCATAACAAAGAGTGCTGAATTAACACAAATACCTTCTGGCTTGTTCTCTGTCCTTATGTACAGCCTGCCACCAGTTATCTGGAGTGGAAAATAAAAATGAATGTAATGAAACTAAAGAATCATTCTGCTTCTCAGCTTAACTATGAGTTCATAAACTTGTTCCTCAGGGAAGAGGTTATTCATGATGACCTCGGACTTACTGGCCATCCATTCTGGATGCAAGAGCATTCAAGCATGATGACATTGGTAGATAGACTTTGGGACACACTTGCCTGTTGTCAGCTTTCACTGAGGTCACAAGGCTTCATTTTCACAGAGTAATACACCTCTCTTTTAAACATTTTGCACCTATTAATAGACAAATAATCATACACTATTGCCGCTTGGGAAAATGTATTGATACATCTATTACAATAGCAGAAGGGAGGAAGACATTTTGTCTTAAACACATTATTTCCTTTAGCAGCATTAAGGATGAATTCACTGACAAAATTATTTGGTCAGGACTGCATTCCTCAAGGCATGAAGATATTCTACAATCCACTGTTATTTATATTAGTAACTTGGACTACTTTTTTATGTAAAGAGATGTTAAATGATACACTCCTACTCCCTGCTTTTTACAATAGTTAATGCAGTCTTCTGATCAAATAAAATATACACATAAGCAGACCTATAAACACACAGCCCAGTTTTAATCCTGGAGAAGAGTTTCCTTTGAACATACCAAATGCAAGAGTCTCTGGCAATTCTTCAAATAACAACTCAATCCTTTCTGCACATGAGATCCATATACCTGACTCAGAGGGATGCCAGTCTTGCTTATGTAAATCAGCTTGAGCTAATTAGTATTTAATCCATTAGGTTTACTTATAAATCATGTTTCGTAGTTGTGAAGACTCTACAGGCATGTAAATGCTCCCCACCAAGCATCAGAGGTGTTTTTCTAATACAATTATCCATCCTTGTAGAGCATTTCACAATACTGTAAACTTTATGCCTTCATTATCTTTTCCAGCACCTGCTGTTCTGTTATTACCAAACAGAGCTAACTTTGGTAGATAAAGAACCTGTCCCTATCTTCTCTGCTCCTAGGTCCCTCCTTTCCTCAATAAAAACAGAAATCTTTTGTCACATAAACCTCCTTGATAGTAATATTTCATCCCTACTGGCATTCATGGGCAGGCATGGGGGTGATGTTGGGTGTTAATTTGACAGCAGCATCACTCCCAGTTAAAGGATCCTTTAACGACTTTGTAGTCCTTCCTGCTTTCACAGGAACATGCATTGCCATTGAGTGCAGTCCTAAGCACAATGACAACTTCTCCAAGTTTCTCTTCCTCTCCACCTCCACTTCTTTCCCCTCCCATTGTAGGATTGACTCCTCATGTAAACTGCAAATGGAACAAAATGGGAACATAATTACAATGCAGAAAAGAGTACTATGATGTTAAAATATTCCCCTTTTCTTTAGCAAGTGATGTGCCATCTTGCACCCTGCATTTCCAGTAATTGTCCATTAATTGCTCTATAGGCATTCTGCTCCATATCAGACTCCACGTTTCACACAGCATGTCATTTTTTATACAGTCACTCTCTTTAACATTAGCATTGTCTGGCATATGAATAATTAATTGCACATTTCACAGGCCTGTCTGTGGGAGGACATGAATGAGTTATGACCTTCTTTGATTTATACTCAAGAGCCTCCACAAATTCTGCTTTAGAGTACCAATTCGCCTTGTTCTTAAGACCTAGCTCTCTGGTAGAAAGCCTTGAGCTTCCTCTCTGAGCTTGATTTGCCTCTCCTAATTTAGATTTTTCATCTTCTCCACACAGAAAACTGTCTCAAATATCCAGTTTAAAACTTTTATTGAAACACAAACTCAGTTTTCTTTATTGTAACTAATTGGATTTCTTCTTCTTATCTCCCCCAATCATACTGAATGTGGATAGCAATTGTTCATTGTTTATTTTACAGTGACTTGTTACATCCAGAATGCTGTCTTCACACTGTCATGTTTTCTTTTCTTCACTAAACATATTCAATTTATTTAGACCTTCCTCTTATGTTGTGTAATCTAATCCTTTAATTGTACTTGGAGAGAGCTCTGGGAACAACCAGAATTTGTCTACATTTTACTTAAATATGCTCAGACCTACACAGTATTTCAGTAAGGCTTATCTAAGCTAAGGCTTATCTTCTATTATTGCAGAACATAACTTGGATTTCTGGACAAAAAAATTGCCCTGTGCTTCACTTTCTCTGATGCATTCATATGTTTGGTTTACTGCTTACTTATTACATCTCTAAATGCCTTTTCTGCAGCTTGTTTGCCGAGTTGCTCACCATTCTTGTACTTGTGTGTTTGATTTTCTCTTCCCAACAGTCACTCTCTATGATTGATTTCTATTGAATTTAATCTTGTTGATTTAAAATATTGCTCTCTGCAGAACACTGGATTCTCCTCACAAAAATTCTTGCAGGCAGTTTTTAGTGGTTGCAATCTTTAATGACTTGGGTGAATTTCAGTAGGTCTGAACAAAGTTAATCCTTCTAATTTACCTAAATGTCTTTAATACCTCCCTGCTCTAACTTGCTCTGCACCTCTATACTATCATTTAAATTAAGTACCTAGTGAGGATTGATGTTACCTTTTTTGCATTGACTAAAATTAAGTACTGTGCACTTCAGTCATTTCTGCAGGATCAGTCATATGCACCCCTTCACTGTTCTTTCTCTCAATGCCATCACGGTGAAAACACAAGTGGCAAGCAAATGCTCAGACTCTCTCTTCCCTTTAAAATTAAATCTAGATCAATTATCACAATGAGACATCAGCCGTCTAAAACACATAGTTCTCATCTCTAGCATGCTTTAAATGTAACCAAGGTCAGACAAGAAGATGCCTGACAGTGCCACTTTCTTACTTAGTATAGTTGTTCCCTCCATGTTTTTGAGATGGCAGAATACTTAATGGACAAAAGACCTTTTTTTTCTGATTAAGCTGCACTGGTTCTGGTGTGTTAAGTGAGTGAGAGTCACATTCAGCTCTCCTGGATAGAAGTTTTTAACCTCATCACTATCTACAGCTACTGAAAGATCATTGTGGAGACGTTGGTGCTGGTTTCTTCTCATAAGTAAATAGTGATAGAACAAGAGGGAATGGCCTCAAGTTGTGACTTGGTAGCTTTAGACTAGATACTAGGATTTTTTTTTTTTCCAGCAAGAGTGGTCAGGCATTGGAATGGGCTGCCCAGGGAGGTGTTTGAGTCACCAGCCTTGGATGTGTTTAAAAGTCATTTGGATGTGGTGCTTGGGGATATGGTTTAAGGTGCACCTTATAGAGGAGGGATATTGGATTGGTTGGACTTGGCAATCCTGAGGGTCTTTTCCAACCCAAATGTTTCTGTGATTCTCTGATTCTGTGATACCTTTTTTTTTTGTTTGTTTGTTTTGGTAGTGGTGGTTTTGAGTTTCTTTTTTTTGGGGGGGGGTTGGTGGTTTGGGTTTTGTTTGAGCATAATTCAATAGTCAAGAATAAAACATTTTAATTTGTCTATAAACTTTGAGTTTGTCCCTCTGCATCAGATATATCTTTTGAAAAACATGGAAGAAATATGAAACAGCATGCAACTACCATGTGATATGTTTGGGCTTTTATGCTCATTGTTCTCCTGGTTCTGCAGTGAGCTAATTTTGGGCACATTTTTGTATTTGAAAAATTTTCATCACAGGGAAAGCAGTGACAGGCAAGAATAATAAAATCAAGATTTATCTTTAATAAGTTAAAAAATAAATATATGACAGCTTCACTGAATTACAAAATAATTCCGATTCAGAGGGACCTCAGGACATTTCTAGTCCAATCTCCTGCTCACTTCAGGGTCCTCTACAAGATCAAGTCAGGTTATTCAGACCCTTATCCCATTGACTCTTGAAAACTTTAAAAACATCCCTTTTGGACTCTACAAATTTTCTGGGCAAACTGTGCCAGTGTTCAGTCGCCCTCACAGTCAAAAGGTGTTTCCTGATGATGTTCAGGGAAAACGTCCTGTATTTCAGTTTGTGCTGATCATCTCTGGTCCTGCCACTGGGTACCACTGAAAAAAGCCTGGCCTTGTGTTCTTTATATCCTTCAGGTATTTATGCACATTGTAAAGAGGCTTCTTTTATTCAGGCTGACCAGTTCCAGTTCTCTCAGCCCTTCCTCTCAAGACACATTGTCCCGGCATAGAATGACGGAGCATCCTAGGATTAATCCAATTCCTGGGCTCTCTCCTCCCTCTACTGTTAAAAGGTTTGGTAGGGGGTGAAGGGTGGGGCATCCCAGGTGGCCTTGGGACTCAGGGTGGGAACCTCGAGATGCCCATATACGTCAAACCTTGAATCAATTGGCCGGCCGGGAAATGTTGGACGCCTGATGGACAGCTTCATTCGCCCTGCAGGGTACTTAAACGGGTCAGCAGCCATTTTCCTCGCTCTTCTTCCCGCTCTCCTCGTCCACCGCCACCCACGCAGCAGCTGGGAGAAGCCCCAGCCACGTGCACGGCAGCAGGCAGCAGGCAGCAGGCAGCTCTCCTAAGCGGCAAGGCTGACCCTTCTCTCCCTCCTTCTAATCCCTCTTTTATTTTCCTTAAATCGGTCTCCTTCCTTCCGCGGTTTTCCCCCCCTCGGTTCGGGAAGCAGCGTGTTTCCTCCCTTTGCCTCGCGCTCCCGCGGACGTTCATAGGCGCGATCGGGATTTGTCTTGCATGTAAGCTCTCTGTTTTCCCCTGTCCTGGTTGTTAAACGTTTATACCTGACGTTTAAGCGATATCCGTGTCTTTTCTGCCGACTGAAACCCGAAGAACCGGTGAGGAGGGTGCTAAGACCCCCTCGTCCCACGGGATACTGTGTTTGATTAGCCCAGTCCCGTGACACACATGCATACTTCAGTCTCTTCATCAGCTTTGTGGCCGTTCCTTGAACTCTCTCCAGTATGTCCATATCTCTGATGCAGTGAAGAGTCCAGCACTGGGCACAGCACTCCAGATAAGATCTTACCAATATTGAGGAGCACCTCCCCCATTCTGCTGGTGATATTTTGCTTCAAGCAGCTCAGAATACAAAGAACTGGCCTTTGTGATAGGTGCATATTGCTGGCTCATGTTCAGTGTGTTATTCACCAAGGCACCCAGGTCCTTTTCTGCCAGGCTGCTTTCCAGGTCAGTGGCCCAAAGCATGTACTGGTGCTTAGGGTTGTTCATCTCTAAGTGCAGGATTTTGCACTTCCTGTTGCTGAACATCACAAGGTTTCTAGTCAGACCACTTCTCTAGCCTGTTCAAATCCCTCTGGAGGACAGCACAACCCTCTGGCATACCAGTCACTCCTCCTGGTTTTGCATCATCAGAAAAGCTGATCAGGGTACAGTCCATCCCATCACCCATATTGTTAACGAAGATGCTGAACAGAACTGGATGCGGTGTTGAGCCCTGGGGTACAGTACTAATTACTGGCCCTCAAACAGACTCCCTGCCATGACCACAATCCTCTGAGCTCAGCTGTTCAGCCAGTTGTCTGCTGATGTGTCTGTCCTCTGTAAGGATGTCACGGAATATAGTATCTAAAGCTTTTCCTTAATATGGAGAGTTTTGCATGTTCTCTTGACATTTCTTCTGTAGTGACTTCTTCCACTGTAAGACACTATCAAGTTAACACTGTCACAGACGGAGTGATGCACTCCCCCATAAGAGAGAAGTAGCAATATATTTATTGATATAAAAGTGTGATTTAGCAACGTGATAGTAGATTAACAAGAATCACTTGATTATTCAGTGCATAGAGGTCAGGATCAGACAAAACTGTTCAGAAAGAACCTGCTAGCATTGTAAATTCCTTCTCAGAGGGGAATTTAGGTGCTGGATGCAGACCTATCCTCTTGGTCATTAGTTCAGACTTGGCCAATGGTTTATACCTAGAGAATCGTTGTAGAATTGTTGTTGTTCAATAGAAATTTTTTAGATTGTTTAGGGTTATATATGTGCACAATCAATCCTTTATATCACTTACTTAAGATGTTCCTGGTGTGCAGCCCTCTGCCATGCAGGAGAGTTCAATAGGCTCTGGGCTTTTCACTATTTATGGAATAAGACACTTGACTCATAGCAATATTTGCATGCCAGCTGCATTTTGATTGACACATGGTCAACTAACCCTCAGCTATTGTCCTTCTGTCTTTCTGTCCCAAATCCATGTTTTGCTGGATGCAGCGATCACAAGGAGACACATCCATTACAATTACCACTGACAGTTATGACTTCAATAGGGTTATGAGAAATAAAGGTGATGTTGAGGGGAGGAAGGACATCCTCACAGTCACTGTCCCTAGGATTTTCTTGTGGATGGTTGGAGTGTTCATTCAGCTGATCACTATAATCTTCTGTTCATGGAAAAATGTTACTTCTGAACATTTCCATGATTTTACTTTGTAAGGTGTCCTTCCTCGATTTAGAATGACTCACTCTTGCCAGTGAGCCTATCCACATCACAGCAGTGACTTAGGCTCCGTGTAAGAAATCTCTGGCTCTTTGCCTCACATTTTCTGGACTGCACTTGTTTCCAGTCATCCATTCTTTTCTGCAATTTTGTTGAGCTTTTGCCAACTGCTGAATTTGGAAGTGGAGACCTTCATAATCTCATGCCTTTCCAACTAGTGCCAGAGAAGTCGTATTGTAGGTGAGGTGTAAAAATTAAATGGTGGTAAAGGACTGAATGACAGCAAACACTGTTGAAGGAAGAGGAAAGAAATTAGAATGGACAGGATGAGAAGCAATGGTTTTAAAATAAAGCAGGGTCGATTTAGATTAAACATTAGCAAGAAGTTCTTCTCTATGAGGGTGGTGAGACACTTGAACAGATTGCCTCATCTGTTGTGGAGAAGTTGTGGACACTTCATCCTGGGAAGTGTTTAAGGCTAGGCTGAATGAAGCTTTGAGCAACCTGGTGTAGTGGGAGGTGTCCCTGTCCATGGCAGAAGGGTTGGAACCAGAGGATCTTTACGATGCCTTCCAACTCAAGCCATTCTATGATTCTATGATATATACACATGAATAAAAATTGAGATGGTACTAGCAGTGTGGAAGATAGCAAGCTACAGAGATAGATGACTTTGAGTAACCAAAATAGGACGAGCATTTCACAGTAGAGAACAGAACTCTTGGTACCATTCAGCTAAGGAGAATTTTATCTGAAAGCTGATAAGTCATCCACCAGAATCAAAGCAAGGAGATGAAGCTCTAATTATACCTCAAGATCAACATAAGCCACTGAAGTAGAAAAGGTTATCCTACAGTAAATCAGTCCATGAGTTTCCCATATGGATCATGAAGTATTGCATAATGCCACTTCAGAACATAGTGTAATGGTTGGACTCAATGACCTTAGATCTGTTTTTCTGTTTTCCAACTGAAACAATTCTGAGATTCTATGATTCCATAAGATACTCCTCACCTAAAACATTGTATACATTCACTTTTCATGTCCAAACATGAATCCACTCTTTCAAGAGCTGTTGTGAGAAGCTGGGATAAAAGAGGAAATACAAGGTGCTGCATGTGACATGAGCTAATAAAATGTGACTCATGATGTAAAGGTAAGATTACATTTGTTTGAATGCTCCTCTAAAGAGACAAAAGAGAGGATGAGAAGCTCAAGATGAGCCTGCAGTGTGCACACATGGCTCAGACAGCCAACTGTGTCCTGGGCTGCATTAAGAGATACATTACCAGCAGGGCAAGGGAGGTGATTCTCCCCCTTTGCTCTTGTCAGACCCCACCTGGAGTACTGTGTGCAGTTCTGGAGCCCTCAGCATAGGAAGGACATGGAACTGCTGGAGAGAGTCCAGAGGAGGGCCACAAAGATGATCAGAGGGCTGGAGCACCTCTGCTATGAGGACAGGCTGAGAGAGTTGGGGCTTTTCAGCCTGGAGAAGAGAAGGCTTCGAGGAGACGTTATAGCAGCCTACCAGTATCTGAGGGAGGCCTACAGGAGGGCTGGGGAGGGACTATTCACAAGGTCTTGTAATGACAGGACGAGGGGGAATGGGTTCAAATTGGCGGAGGGGAGATTTGAACGGGATGTTAGGAGGAAATTCTTCACGGTGAGGGTGGTGAGGCACTGGAACAGGTTGCCCAGGGAGGTTGTGTCTGCTTTCTCCCTGGATGTGTTCAAGGCCAGGCTGGATGAGGTCTTGAGCGACCTGATCTAGTGGGAGGTGTCCCTGCCTGTGGCAGGGGGTTGGAACTGGATGATCTTTGAGGTCTCTTCCAACCTAAACCATTCTATGATTCTATGATTCTATAAGGAAAACTGAACATAAATTCTGTGTGTGGGAATGACCCAAACCATTTTTTGCTTATTCAAAGTTGGGTTGGTTTTTTTTTTGTTCTGTGGAGTGAGTTTTTAGTGTCTCCTACTCCTTGTAAATTGGTTGACTTTCTGTAAGAATGGGAATAAATTTTAGAGAAGTACTGGAATGAAATGAGACTCAGAAAAGCATTCCTAGATCAGGAGAGGTAGCAATTTCCAACTGACTCTGCTATGTGAATAGAAAAGGCAAAACTGAGTAATTGAGGAGGTGGTATATAAAGAAGTGGCATGATGATGCAAGATCCCAGAGGTATAAAGAAGAATGACAACCTCTAAGTAATAAAAGGGAAGAAAAAGAAAGTAGAATTTCACAGTTAAGAAGGCAGTTATATATTAGCAGTTAGAATGTGACTTGTATTAACTATCAACAACCACAGATCTGGAATTTGGAATTGACCTCATACTTATTATCAGTAGTAAAGATTCAGCAATTAAAATCCCATTGTTTTTCCTCACTGACTGACCAGAATGATGATAATCCAGCTCAGTCTTTCAAAGCACTGAAGAGCTGGAGAGAAAGTTGTTGGCTTTTTGCCAACTAATATCAAAACAGACCAAAAAAAAAAATAGCTATGGTTGGTGATAAAGAGGAAATTTTTTAAAGTCATCTCTTTGTGTTGCTGCAGTCTGAAATTATTTTGCGTGCACTTCCCTGTTGGCTACTTCTCCTGCCACCTCCCATCACTCTTGCTTTCTCATGTAAATTGCATCAATTTATTAGATTCTGGCACATAAAAAAAAGCTCACTACCTTGAATAGCATCTCTGAGCCTAAATCTATCTCACAAAAAAGAGTCACAGGCAAATTGCATGTGGTGGAAACAATAAAAATGTATGGCCATAACAGTGTGATATATCGCATGGTGATAAAGCAAAGCTAACAGCTTTCACAATGAAAGCACAGCTGTGGCCTATCAATTTTCAACTGCCTTGGAAGCAGTTTTACAATCCATAATCTGTAATCCCACAGATCGGGAAATTTTGATCAGTTTGATTTCCCAGCTTTTGAAATACCTTGAAGCAGTAGCATGTAGTCTAAGGAAGTATGCAAAAAACCTTTAATCATAGAATCAGCCAGGTTGGAAGAGACCTCCAAAATCATCCAGTCCAACCTATCACCCAGCCCTATCCAGTCTAGACCGTGGCACTAAGTACCCCATCCAGTCTTTTCTTGAACATCTCCAGGGATGGCGACTCCACCACCTCCCTGGGCAGCCCATTCCAATGGCAAATCACTCTCTCTGTGAAGAACTTCCTCCCAATATCCAGCCTATACCTCCCCCGGCACAACTTGAGACTGCATTCCTTTGTTCTCTTGCTGGTTGCCTGGGAGAAGAGACCAACCCCCAGATGGCTACAACCTCCCTTCAGGTAATTGTAGACAGCAATGAGGTCTCCCCCTGAGCCTCCTCTTCTCCAAGCTAAACACCCCCAGCTCCCTCAGCCTCTCCTCACAGGGTTGTGCTCCAGGCCCCTCACCAGCTTTGTCGCCCCTCTCTGGACACGTTCCCGTACCTTAACATCTCTCTTGAATTGAGGGGACCAGAACTGGAAACAGTACTCAAGATGTGACCTGATCAGTGCCAAGTACAAGGGAAGGATAATCTCCCTTGTCTTGCTGGCCACACTATTCCTGATACAGGCCAGGATGCCATTGGCTCTGCTGGCCACCTGGGCACACTGCTGGCTCATGTTCAGCTACTACCTACCAGCATCCCCAGGTCCCTCTCTGCCTGGCTGCTCTCCAGCCACTCTGTCCCCAGCCTGTAGTGCTGCCTGGGGTTCTTGTGGCCAAAGTGTATAACCCTACACTTAGACTTGTTAAATCTCATCCCATTGGCCTGTGCCCACCCATTAAGCCTGTCCTTCTGCAAGGCCCTCCTCCCCTCCAACAGATCAACACCTGCTCCTAAATTGGTGTCATCTGCAAACTTATTGATGATGGACTCAATCACCTCGTCAATAAAGATATTGAACAGGATGGGGCCCAGCACTGATCCCTGGGGCACACCACTAGTGACTGGTTGCCAACTGGATGTGGCAGCATTCACCACCACTGTCTGGGCCTGGCCCTTCAGACAATTCTTGACCCATTTCAGAGTGGATTTGTCCAAGCCACGAGCTGCCAGCTTTGCCACAAGGTTTTTGTGGCAGACAATGTCAAAGGCTTTGCTGAAGTCCACGTAGACTACATCCACAGCCTTCCCCACATTCACCAGGCAGGTAACCTGATCATAAAAGGCAATCAGGTTGGTCAGGCAGGACCTGCCCTTCCTAAACCCATGCTGGCTGGGAATGATCCCTTGGACATCCTGTAAGTGCTGTGTAATTGCATTCAAGATGACCTGTTCCATAACCTTGCCCGGCACTGAGGTCAGGCTGACAGGTCTGTAATTTTCCAGTTTCTCCTTCCCATCCTTCTTGTGGATCGGCACCACATTGGTTAGCTTCCAGTCTTCAGGGACCTCTCCAGAGAGCCAGGACTGTTGATAGATGACAGAGAGGGGCTTGGCCAGCTCATCTGCCAGCTCTCTCAGCACCCTAGGGTGGATCTCATCTGGCCCCATGGATGTGTGAGGATCCAAGTGTCTCAGCAGGCCTCTTACTGCTTCCTTCTGGATTAAAGGGGGACTATACTGGTCCCTGGCTCCATCTGCCTGTTCAGGATGCCAGTTGTCCTGAAGACAATCTGTCCCACTATTGAAGATTGAGGCAAAGAAGGTGTTGAGTACCTCTGCCTTTTCCTCATCTTTTGTTTCTATATTCCCCTCCACATCCAGTAAAGAGTGGATGTTGTCCTTGCCCCTTCTTTTGCCATTGATATATTTATAGAAACATTTTTTATTCTCCTTTACAGCAGTGGCCAGTCTAAATTCTAAGTGGGCATTTGTGTCTTTTTTTTTTTTTTTCCTACAAGACCTAGCAATGTCCTTAAACTCTTCCTGGGATACCTCCCCTTTTTTTTCCAAAGGTGATATGACCTCTTTTTTCTCCTTAATTGCTTTAGAAGCTCCTTGCCCATCCAGTATGACTGACTCCCTTGTCAGCTTGCCTTCCTGCATATTGGGACAAACCATTCCTGAGACTTCAAAACTTTTTTCTTGAAGTAGGTCCGGCCTTCTTGGACCCTTTGGTTTTTAAGGTCTGTTTTCCAAGGAACTTTCTGAGTTAGTTCCTTAAATAAGCCAAAGTCTGGCTTTTGGAAGTCCACTGTGGAGGTTTTGTTGATGACTCTCCTGGCTTCACTGTATATTGAAAACTCTTATTTCATGGTGCCTGGACCCCAGGCAGCCTCTGACCACCACATCTCTCATCAGCCCTTTTCTATTTGTGAACAGCAGATCAAGCAGGGCTGCACCTCTGGTAGGCTCACATAACAGATGGGATAAGAACCTATTCTCCATGCACTCCAGGAACCTTCTAGACTGCCTTTTCTCTGCAGTGTTATGTTCCCAGTAGATGTCTGGCAGATTAAATTCACCCACA
This sequence comes from Psilopogon haemacephalus, assembly GCA_013396835.1. Taxonomy (NCBI): domain Eukaryota; kingdom Metazoa; phylum Chordata; class Aves; order Piciformes; family Megalaimidae; genus Psilopogon; species Psilopogon haemacephalus. The sequence continues at coordinate 164,400 of VWZI01000797.1, read as the reverse complement.
AGAATGAGGGGCAAGTGATCTTGAGGCAGCCTCCAGCTGCTTAAAGAATAATAAATCAACCTTTTCTTCCGGGTTGGGTGGTCTATAACAGACTCCAACCAGGATGTCAGCTTTGTTGGCCTTCCCCCTAATTCTTACCCATAGGGACTCAACCTGATCATCCTTAATCTCTTCTTCCACGACATCCAGTGCCTCCCTGATATACAGAGCCACTCCTCCACCCCTTCTCCCTTGCCTGTCTCTCCTGAAGTGTCTGTAGCCATTGATTACAGCACTCCAGTTGTATGAGTCATCCCACCACATTTCTGTGATGGCGACAACATCATAGTTTGCCTCCTGTACCAAGGCTTCCAGCTCCTCTTGTTTATTCCCCATACTACATGCATTGGTGTACATACACTTCAGCTGGGCTGCTGGTTTTACTCCTATCTCTAGCTTACCATGCTCAGCCTCCTTCAGTTCATCTCTAGTACTGCTGTACTCTCTCTTCCAGCCAAGTTTAAAACCCTTTCAACAAGCCCCACCAACTCATGTGCCAGGATCTTTCTCCCACTCTGAGACAGATGTACCCCATCTGTCACTAGCAGACCTGGAGCCATATAAAGTTCCTCAAGATCAAAGAACCCAAAATTTTGTTGGTGGCAGCAGCCTCTGAGCCATTTGTTAATCGTGCATGATTTCCTGTAGACTTTGTGGTGCTGCCTTACATTGCAGTGCTGTGAGGTCACAATAAAGTCTGAGGTCTCTTCTGAGATAAGAGTTTGGTCCACACAACTGCAGGATATTTTCACATTCACTTCAGTGGGATCTGTGCATCATCTTCACAAAGCTTAATAAGTCCAGCAACTTTGGTAATGATGCACCAAAGTTTAGGGTTGATTAGCAGCTTCTTCCTTGCCTTATATAAAGAAAAATTATAACATCTTGAAAAAGTGCTGCTTGTGATACTTAATGACTTAATAAAAAATATTCTGTGTTTTGAGAATGCCCTGTTGGAACAATTCCTTCTGACTCATGGATACATGCAGGTTACCAGGTCAGAATAATGGAGCTCAGAGAAAAAGCAGTTCTCTGCCTGTTCAGAGGACCCAAAAGCCCTGTGAGGGCTTCAACACAAGCCCTATGGATCCCTTGTAAACTTTGCACTTCATGTCAAAAAAGTTAAAACTGGAGAAGAATTCTCAAGCAGCAGTAAACTACTGCTCTGCAGTACCTTTTCCAAACTTTTAATTTTTTAAAAAATTAAAAACCCCATTGCCTTTCAGAGTCCTCCTGACCATGCTACAGAAAGGAAGAGAAGCTTCTGAAGAAATAGAAATTCAAAAACATTTTTCTTCTGATCCAGCTACTGCCTAATCTCTGCAGCAAGTAGATAGAGAAAGTGTCTTATTAAACAGACTGGATGTAGGTGCATTGGTCTGTGAAAATGGGTGTGATTAGGCAGAGGAATTGCATGAATTCTGCTATTAACAATACTGATCTCTTCCTTAAATGTAATTAGCTTGTTTTAAAAAGCCCATCCTTTTAGTTTATTAAAATGTATACAAGAACACAGTTCAGGATATGTAATTAGGAGATCAGTGTTAAACAGACTCATGAAGGGATTGCTCATTGGAGTTCTCTGAAGGATTCAGATCTCTACAAAGATCATCACTTACCTCTTGTTGAGGTATTAAGTCATACGGTCAAAGTAAGGCATATTCAAACTTCAGTACTTCTTTTCTGGATTAGAATTGCTGCTAAACCAAGCAAAGTATTATAGAAATCTACAGAGTGATTGGAATTCTGTATTTACTCTCTCACTGACTGTAGTATCAATTTGCTTAGTTCCAATTTTTTTTAAATTATGGGGTTTTAACTTGAAATCTGCAAATCTTGCTTATCCAAGATGATTTCTGGAAATCAAGATGAGGTTTGTCTTTGCTAATCATACTCTCACAATCAATTCAGAAATATCAGGCTGCCTAAGGATGTGGTTGAGGCCCCATCCTCCAAGACGTTTAAGATCATATTCATTGTGGCCCTGGGTAGTCTGATCCAGTTGGAGGTTACCCTGCTCACTGCAGGGGGATTGGACATGACAACCTTTGAGGGTCCCTTCTAACTGAATGCAATTTGTGATTTTTGTGAGAAAACAGGAGAGTCAGAGCAATTTTATAGATAATGGAAAAAATACAGCAAGGCAGTGTCATTTCAAAGAGTTTTCTTTATTAGTGAGGGCGACATTCAGGAAGTCAAGAGCCCAGTTGACTATCAGAGTGAAACTGAGTTTGTAGGACTGAAAATTAGATTATTTCTTTTGTAAACTCAGCAGATCTGCTGCTGATTCACTGCAACACAGAAACATGGCACCTCTTTATTTTTTTCTGATAGCATTTTTTTTTCAACTGTCCATTTTAGGCACTTAATGGATTTGATATAATGCCATTTGAAAAGGAAATGCAGATCAAAATTATATTGCAGCCTGTATATATCTTACCATTACGTTACCAAAATAAGTTCTTCTGCTTCTAAAGTAACCAGAAAGTAAGGCATTACAGTAATTGTAGCATACAACAGAACAGGTGAGACTATTATTAGCATAGTCAAACATGAAGCTAAAACATTTGTGGTGGTGGTTCGAGCCCATTAGGGATAATATGGTCTCATCTAATAACTAATAGCACAGTAACCAGTTCCACTAAAATGTTTACAGCAGGCTATGAAACTGGTGACAGAATTCATGTACCTTCAGCCATTCATGAAAACTTAGAGATTTAATATGATAAAATTCCCATGCCTACTGATCAGACAAACATTCACTTTTTCATATCAGTTGTGCCACTGAAGTCTCACAACACATCTTCAGATTTGTATTCCACTGAAATACAACTTAATCTAAAATTAACCTTACTTTGCCATTTGTGGGCACACTGCATAAATATTAATGTGTGAAAGTTTTCCATTTCTAATCGGTTGCACTGCCCAAATATGGCAATTTCTCCCCCAACACACATCCCTTCTGACAGCCCACTGCTGACCTCACTGACAGGAAAGAAGCCGGTCAGAAAGATGCTGACAGAAACAGCACTTCCCTCTCATTTAATCACATTTTTGAGATCAAATGCTAGCTCCTTTTTGCACACTTTCTGACACTCAGCCTGGTCATTTCCGTTGGGATGTAATTTTAAAGTCAAAACTAAAGTCCAAGTGTTTGAGAGGGCACCAGTACAAGAAAACAGCATTTGCTTGTGCTGGTTGTGCATGACTGAACAGCTGCCTGAAGTTTATATGCATCTCAGTGCTCCATGTGGTACCTTGCACGTATGATGGAGACTATTCCTATACATATATCTCAATGTTGCCTGTGGTGCCTCGCATCTAGGGTTGAGACCATTCATGTAACACCACTAGATGCAAACTTGATTAACCTCATTGTGGGGATGCCACCAGTTTCCAGACTCTTGGTAGTAACTGCTAAGGTGCATTCAAATGACCCCAGCCAGAGGAGCCATTCCAGAAAGACAGATGTAAATTTAGAAGAATGTCCCAGATTGGGAAGCACTAGATTTAGCAGGTGGGAATGTGGCTGTGGAAAATAGAAGGCAGTTTCTTTGCCCCATAAATAAAAGTTGTATGAAGTGACAGGGAACAGAATAAGAGAAGATAGAGCATACATGAGGCCAAGGCCATAGGCAATTACTAATCACTAAAGGATTGTCATCTTCTGGGTCAGGCAAAACTGGATTAAGAAAGAAAAAAAAAAAACAAGCAAGTAAAGAAATAAAACCAAACAACCAATTAACAACAATAACACCACCCCTCACCCCCCCCAAAAAAA
>VWZI01000797.1:148979-160545 GCA_013396835.1 Psilopogon haemacephalus | reverse complement strand
AAAAAAAAAAAAAAAAAAAACCACCCCACCCAGAACAACCCAACAACAAAGCGACATCAACAAAACCCCACAGATAAATAAGTTTAAGGTAGATTTGGGAACCAAGGAAAGAAGGCGGAGTGGATGTGTTGCACTGTGCAAGCTTTAAATAGAAGATCAGAAACTGAATAATTGCATCACCTGGATAAGTGTAAGCCAAATAAGAGTGAAGAGGCATATGTGGTGTTGAAAAAGTTATTAGGCTCTGTCTGTGGTTGGGTCTTCTGAACAACAAGGCAAATAAGCCTAGCACATTTAAAACAGCAGTGGTGGATGTCCTGTCCCCAAGGCTAAGGGTCTTTAGGTTCTGTAATTTGGAAGCCAGTATGGAATAAACTAAAATCTTGGTTAAGATACACAGCAGCAGCATGGATAAGAGTAAATTATAGTAACATAAAGAAAATGTCTAGAGAGAGGAATCACTTAGAGGCCATACAATTATCTTTGGCAGTGTAACTTTGTTAATATCCTTTTCTCAGTGTAAATGGTGAAGAGCAGCAGAATTGCATAACTCCTAAGGTAGTGCTAAGAAATAGAAGAAGAATATATCCAGCAAGACTACATATATATATACATATATATATATATATGTATATATATACGTGTGTGTGTAGTCTATAGCTTCAGAAGCATGGGATAGGTCCAAATTGCTGAGATACTGCCCCAACAAGCATTCTAGCATTCTGCTGTATCACTTGTAGATCAGTGTGCGGAAAGAGGAAATCAGGTCCTGTGTCCTCTCCCTCTGAATGACAGTCTTGGGAGTCCTGTCCCTTCCCTTCTCATGGCTCATGGTCAGATTAGAACTGGATCACTGGAGAAGGCCCACCATACTGGTGGACCTAAGGGATGAACAAGAAACAAACTGCCAAGTACTAGAACATCCATCAACGCAGCAAAGAAAGTTTGAATACCAGGAACAGGCTGTGCCAAATACAGTCAAGAAGCTACTGTTATGGAGTAAGTGAAGATCCAAATTAAATACTAAAGGGTAAAGGTTGTTTGTAGGTTTTTAAAGTAGGAGCATGCAAAAGTGAAATTGAATATTCCATTAGAATCAACCAGGATGCTGATCTCCTGCTGCAGGTGCTGACCACAAAGGAGGAGAGAAACACAAAGTAGCCCTGTAAACACTTTCATTTATTACAGGTTTTTGGGAGACCTGAAATACAAGGATGGAGAGAGACAGAGTGATCTAGACCCATTCAAACTATGGACTGATGGCAATGATTGGCCTGGGGAATCTGGAAAAAAAACATTACTGCTCTACACACTACTGCAAAACTAGCTCTGCAGTATAGAAAGCAATGCAGAGAAAAGTTGGGGTTTTTTAATCATCAAGACTGTAGTAAAAGAGAAGGCTTAGAGATGTTGCAGCAGTTGGAACTGAAATCCCAAATAGATTTAAGCAATAACAAAAATGACACTGCTCGCACCTATATGGAAGTATGGGTTAAATGACATCATGAGGACAGCTGTATGGGAATCTAGCTTGAGCAGCAGCAACTGCTGAATTGGATTGGTAACCATTTCTTTGATTGAATCAGCACAGAGGTTTTAACATGCAAGATCAATGTTGAGAAAATGCTTAAAGAGAAAATAAACACAAGAATGAGTCAGGGCTTTAATTTTTGCTAACATTGATCTGCAGAAATCAAACGTAAGAAGGAGGGATATGGTAGAAACATGAAGCCCAAATACGGTACAATTTACAGACTTAGAAAACAAAAAGAGAAAAGGAAGCTTCAGCTTTGAGGCTTGTCTAACCTGCATACTAAAAATTTTGAAAGAAAAAGAGAACCACTTACAGAAGAATACCTACCCGGGAAAACTGTCAAAATGCTTAAAACTGCAGAACAAGTAAAAAAAAATGCAACACAATTAACAAGAAAACAAGTAGTTCAAGCTAACAGATAGGATTGTCTAACTTCAATGAAGCATGTGAGTATATGTGTGAAAGAAATTAGGAGGGGAGTTTCTATTGGTAACAAAATCAAGGAGAAAAAAAAAAAGAGAGAGACCAAGTTAGAAAACAAACACCCAAAAAGTGCTACTAGCAAGTAAGCAGTTAACAGTTGAAAGAACAGTGGATTAGGTGTGACCCTACCAAGACAGACAAAAAAGAGAGGCCTCAGGTATTTTATTGAACTTGGAGAAACTGGACCCTTGAAAACTGGTTAGCACTATGTATGATCTTAAGTGATATGTGAAAAACAATATTGTTTTTAGAGTACTGACAATAAAATTGAAATATATATATATATTAAAAGGAAAGATGGTAGAAATAAGAAGCACTAATCTAACCTGAAACAAACTTAGCAGTCATAAATAACAGGTAATAGATGAATAATAAACATGAATTAAGAGCTTATAAGCAATAGTACAAGAGCATTAGCTGATTAATTGTATGAAATAAAAAAGCAACGGTGTAGTTAATCATGCCTTCAACATCACTGGAAAATCCTATGGAGGGAGACATTTAAACTAGAATAACAGAAGAGGAGGCTCAGGGAACACCTTATCACTATTTACAACTGAAAGGAGGTTGCGGCCAGGTGAGGGTTGGTCTCTTCTCTCAAGCAATCATTGACAGAATGAGGGCACACAGTCTCAGGCTCCACCAGGGAGGATTTGGGCTGGATGTTAGGAAGAAGTTCTTCACAGAAAGAGTGATTGGCCATTGAAATTGGCTGTCCAGGGAGGTGATGGAGTCACCATCCCTGGAAGTGTTTGAAAAAAAACCTAGATGTGGCACTTAGTGCTATGAATTAGTTGATTCGACAATGTTGTGCAATAGGTTGGACTTGATGTTCCTGAATGTCTTTTCCAAACTGATTGATTCTGTGATTCTGTGAACTTGGATTACTATCAACAACAATCTTCTCTGGATTATCTTCTATAGATAGAACAGGAAAGTAATCCATTCCAATACTAATATTATTAATTTCTTGACTTTATTTCACTTGATTTTAATGTCATTCTATTATCATATCTGAAATAAGATGGATACAATACTTTTATAGAGTAACTGTACTGATTGAGTGTAGAACAAGAGTTAAAAAATGAACAAGCAAAAGTAACTGGGAAAAGTGGATCCAAATCAAAGTTGTCTTTATCTTGAAGCATAGGAAATTTCATGTAAATGTGAGGATGAATTTTTTTCCCTGTGAGGGTGACAGAACACTGGAACAGGCTGCTCAGGGGGGTTGTTGAGTCTCCCTCTCTGGAGATATTCAAAACCTGCCTGGACACATTCCTGTGTGATCTGATATAGGTGGTCCTGTTCTGGCAGGGGGGTTGGACTAGATGATCTTTTGAGATCATCTAGCAGCTCCTGACATTTTTTTTTTTCACTGCTTTGTCATGTTCCAGGGAGACACAGTTTTAATTAAGGTGGCACAAAGTAGTATAAATGCTGCCATTCTGCTAAACCCAGGAGATTATCCTCCTCCAGCTTCACCTACTTGCTCCCATGGTCTCTGAAGCAATGCAGCCTCCACAAGCATAAATGGAAGACTGGAACAGCAAACTTTCATTGTGATTCAAACACAGGAGATAAGATAGGAAAATGCTTGTCATCTCAAAAGTTACTAGGATTAGGTCATGAAATAATAAGGAAATACCTGTGAAATTATGAAAGCGGTTTCAAAGATTCAGGCAGAAATTTAGGAATGGAGAAACTCTGCTAGAAATACAGGAACAAAAGGGAAGTATAAACATAGTTATTTTTTAAATAACTGGGAAAAAAATGAGGTCCAGTTTGTTCCAAAAGGTAGACAAAATGTTTTGGGTTTTTTTTGTTTGTTTGTTTGTGTTTTTTAAAAGGGCTTTTAATGAAAAAGCAAAAAGGCATTAATCCATATAAGGGTATAAGACTGCAGATCAGAGACACTATGGACAGGCAAACATTGCTTGGAAGAGAATGCTTCAAAGATGCTATTCACTTTGTAACTCTTTTTCCCAAAAGATGCAGTAAATAAATTCAAGTCTCACCAACTCTTCTGCCCTATGTCTTCAAGAAGACATTCATTAACTGGACTCCATAATGCCCCCATGTCATAAAGAGTTGTCAGCACATCCTCTGGAACTGAGCTGCTCAGACCCAAATTTTAGGTTTATGTCATGCTGCTCCCAAAGTTACAGAACAATCCTGTCTGCTGATCCCAGTCTCCATGAACATGTATGAGCTTTTCTCAAGTTCAGTCATAGAATGGTTTGAGTTGAAAGAGACCTTAAAGATCATCTAGTTCTAGCCCCATGCAATGGGCAGGAAGATCTTTCAGTAGCTCACACTGTTCAAAGCCCCATCTAGCCTGGCTTTGGCACTTCAGGGAGGTGGCATTGTTAAAGAAGTCCAGTTCAAATGCAAGGTTTCCTAAGAAGAGTTTCAGGCATTGAATCCCATGGAAATAAACAATTTAATATATAAAAAGGGTCACCTTTGTCTTTTCTTCCTTTCCTAATTTCATAATTCATGCTCCATACCATTTCCCTGTAACCTGTGCAGCCCACACCTGCTGCCAGGCAAACTTCACTTCATAAAGCTAGACACTGACTTTCTTTTTTTGTAAGTTTTAAACAGCATACCACTACAGCCTGAATTCTTCATTTGATGTTCTGCTTTCAGTCATAACCTACATGTCAGCAATAACAAATCTGTCAGTATTTAATTTCATTTCTTACTGTTTGAGTTAATAATCATACTGAGCTAAAAAACAATTCTGAACCACTTGCACAAATATACCTCCAGGCATTTTGTCTACTTGATGAATTCCAGTCAATGCAAGATTAGTTAACACTTGCCATCAATATAACTTTTTTCTCTAATATTATTTTATTCCTTGTTTTAGGAGAGTACCAGAAGAAAACCATGCACTATTCACAAGATCTTGTAATGACAGGACGAGGGGGAATGGGTTCAAATTGGCAGAGGGGAGATTTAAATGGGATGTTAGGAGGAAGTTCTTCACAGTGAGGGTGGCGAGGCACTGGAACAGGTTGCCCAAGGAGGTTGTGGCTGCTCCCTCCCTGGATGTGTTCAAGGCCAGGCTGGATGAGGTCTTGAGTGACCTGATCTAGTGGGAGGTGTCCCTGCCTATGGTGGGGGGTTGGAACTGGATGATCTTTGAGATCTCTTCCAACCTAAACCATTCTATGATCCTATGATTCTATGATTACTGCATCATAGATGAAACAGGAGTTGGAGATTCTTTTGAATGTTTTCCAAAACTGACACACTGAAATCCAGAACTAGATGCACAATTTCAACATTAAGCATAAGACTCCAGCACAGTGAATGATTTAGTATCCATAAAACCACATTTTACCTCAAAGACTTTCATAGGTGGAACTCGCCTGCAAAGAAGGCCATCACAAGAGCGCTACCCCACTTCAGGCAGTACAATAATATATCTCTCCTGTTATTACAGTAACTGAAGTGGTGTTTAGACTTGATGTTGACTGTCACTGAAGAGATATGTGGCTCAAAATGCATTATCCCCAAACAGCAGCTATACCGACGGTGGCTGATAATTTATCAGGTCAGCTTTTGTTATTCATGCAAAGCAATGAATCCAGACAATCTAAGTTCCAAATTACACAATGATCTATTGTTCTGTCTCCCAGTCCTGAGAGGCACAATCCATCTTATGTTGCTACTGAATGGCATCACACCATCAACCACTGTTGACTCACTGATATACTTGCTAGTTATCAAAGTAAAAGGGTCAGACTGTTGCCTGTGAATCACAGGTAAAAGTGAAAACACAAATCCAGCTAAGCACGTTATTTGGTTGATGTGATAGGTGATTATCACAAAGCAATCTATTCCATTCAAGCAATAACCAAGTCCATCATGATCCAGCTTCGGTCCCGTGCATTTTTTTCCCCTGGCATACAAGGAACAAGGGATATAGCATCAGATAGTCCAGATGGAAGTGCCTTAAGCACCAGACCACTGTAACCTAAAACTCCCTATGGAAACAAGACTTAAGGTAATCAGGCCTCCTATTAAGACATCTGTCCTCCTGTTAGCCCCTCTAACAACTTTTATACTTTTGTACATTGACTGATGGCCTCAAGCTTTGAGGTTATTACACTTCCAGAGGCTTTGTGGAAATCAGGAGTTGGCTTGAAGAGAAAAAGCCAGAGTTCCACTCGTTTGAGAAAATGGCAGTGTCTTGTGGCTATTGTATGTCACCTGACTTTTCTCAGATGATACCTCATAGATCAGCCAATACCTTGACACCACAAAAAGGCTCAAGAAAAATACAGTTCATACTGTCTTTGAGACAACATTGATGGAAACTTTTGATGAGAAATGCACTTGATCCTTTTCTTCACAGAAAAGTTTTATTTAAGTTTGGAACTCATTTGATTCACCAAACTGAATTATTCCTTAGTTCCAAATTTCAGCTCATCTTGAACTCATGGTCAACTCTGTGAAGTAAACCATCTGTTAATGCTGTTATTGGCAGAGAACTACAGACTGTTTTTCCTGCAGCTTAAGCCATCCGTGACAATTTTGCATGAACTTGAACAGAATACAATACGCTGAACAGCAAAATTAAATATATTTAAAATCATTAACTAATTAACTCTCAGTTTCCCTCCCAAGTGCATAATGGAGTTTTCTCAGACTCATAGTAATGTGACAAAAAAAAAAAAAAAAAAAGGTTCGTAAAAGGTTAGTTAGGGGCAGTGCTGTGGCATATCCATGGGACAGTAACCACTAGAACTTCAGAACTTCCTGATTTTAAGTGTAATGCTCCCTCCCCGGCCCATTCTGGCCTTCTGGTTGTGACAAAACTAGCAGCTGCTTACAAAAACAAGCTGAAGGACACATATAACATCACCTGAATGCTACATGAATGAGGGATTGTGGCACCTTCCTTTAAAAATATAAACCAATTATTTTCTTCTGGCTCTGTTTTCCATCTTAAAAAGGATTACTCAAAGGGTTATGTGGAGTTATGGAACTAGCCTTTCCCCTCTGACAAATGTAAGTTTGAATATTAGTATGGGTCATGAATGAAAATCACACACAGATTCACAGAATGTTAGGGGTTGGGCTCCATTCCAGCCTGGTGCTTATACGTCAGAAAAGCACAACACAGATTAGCAGAACAGGTCCCGCAGTGGAACAGCAACAGCAGGTTGTATACTGGCACACACAAGAAATGTGTGTACATGCATAAAGCAAAGATCACATATGCTTACTTGCACACACACACAGAGTGGTGATCAAGGGCACAATGTCCACCTGGAGACCAGTGACAAGTGGCATCCCTCAGGGGTCAGTGCTGGGACCAGTGCTGTTTAACATCTTTGTCAGCGACATGGACAGAGGAATCGAGTGCACCTTCAGCAAGTTTGCAGATGACACCAAGCTGTGTGGCACAGTTGACTTGCTGGAGGGGAGGGATGGCATCCAGAGGGACCTGGACAAGCTGGAGAGGTGGGCCCAGGCTAACCTCATGAAATTCAACAAGGCCAAGTGTAAGGTCCTGCACCTGGGTCACTGCAATCCCAAGCACAAATCCAGGCTGGATGGTGAGTGGCTGGAGAGCAGCTCTGAGGAAAAGGACCTGGGGTGGATGAGAAGCTCAACATGAGCCAACATGAGTGTGCACACACGGCTCAGACAGCAACTGTGTCCTGGGTTGCATTAAGAGAAGCATTACCAGCAGGGCAAGGGAGGTGATTCTCCCCCTTTACTCTGCTCTTGTCAGACCCCACCTGGAGTACTGTGTGCAGTTCTGGAGCCCCCAGCATAGGAAGGACATGGAACTGTTGGAGGGAGTGCAGAGGAGGGCCACAAAGATGATCAGAGGGCTGGAGAACCTCTGCTATGAGGACAGGCTGAAATGGGGCTTTTCAGCCTGGAGAAGAGAAGGCTTCGGGGAGACCTTATAGCAGCCTACCAGTATCTGAGGGGGACCTACAGGAGGGCTGGGGAGGGACTATTCACAAGGTCTTGTAATGACAGGACGAGGGCGAATGGGTTCAAATTGGCGGAAGAGAGATTTGAATGGGATGTTAGGAGGAAGTTCTTCACAGTGCGGGTGGTGAGGCACTGGAACAGGTTGCCCACGGAGGTTGTGTCTGCTCGCTCCCTGAGTGTGTTCAGGGCCAGGCTGGATGAGTTTTTGAGCGACCTCATCTAGTGGGAGGTGTCCCTGCCTGTGGCGGGGGGTTGGAACTGGGTGATCTTTGAGGTCTCTTCCAGCCTAAACCATTCTATGATTCTACACTAAAGAATATGGTAGGAGGAATTGGCGAGTATGTTTAGAGATAAGCTGACTTTGAGATGTTGACACTGAAGCCAAATCAAGAGATGGAGGCTTAGTTTTAGGCCTGTTATCACTCCTTGGAGTAATCTTTACCAAGTAAGGTTCGTCTTTGATCATCTAACACCAAAGTATTGGGTCTAAATCAGTCATCAAAGCACTTTTTCAGTTTCAGCAGAAAAAGATGCAGAGTTATCTATTCCACCCACCTTCCACACCTATCCAGTGACGGCAGCACAACAAATGTACATAAGGTTGAGAGGTACCCAGCCTATGAGCCTTTCTCAATCCCCACTTATGCTTTGTTTAATCTATTTAAGGTCTTAAAACCAGGTGACTGCTTTTATTGACATTTCACAGCAAAGGGATCCTGTTTATGTGCCATGGAAATTTGATGCAACTAAAATACCAATAAATTATTGAGAATGAGATCAGAGATGTCATTTTATTGGAAATTAGCAGTAGGAAAATAGGGTTGGAAAACGATGGACAAAAAAATAGAGAGAACTGCTTGAAAAATAATTAGATAGAAATAGTAGCAGTACGAAAGTCCAAACTCCAGCTTCTGCCATGGTATAATACTGTGAAAACATCCAACTCAAAGTGAGACAATTAAAAGTAGTATCAGTGGAGACTGTGTATGTTAGATCTAAGTGCTCTTTGCTCTTGCAGCAACACATGCTTCTTGTAGAAATGTGTGCTGTCATAACAAACATAGGTGAGACAAATTTCTTCCTCTGTTCTACAAGAATATCCAAAATTACAGAAATTTCACCAACGGGAACCTCTGTCTTGAAATTTCACTCAGCTCATGACAAATTTTGACTCCATGATCAAATAAAGTTCCCTTGGAAAATCAAATAAGCAAAACAGATAAAACATTACACATGAATATATATCTAGGAATCAGCCATTTGTCTTCAGAATGAAATGGGGAAAGGGAAAAAAAAAAGAGAGATAAAAATGCAGACAAGACAGTACAGCCTCCGGCAGCAGAGCAATGCATGGAATATTTGATTTCTCCTCCATCCAGGCAATTTTTGGTCTTACCCTGCAACACAAATATAATTTTCTCTTAGATTGCTTTCAAAGACAAAACAAACCACAGGACACTTTCCTAGACACAGGCTAGAAGAAAATTCCCAAAAAGTTAACGATGCAGCTGTGAGGAATATACAATTTTCCTTAGAATGCAGTAGATGGGATGTCTTCTGCCACGATCAGTTATTTAATGTTAACCATAACAGTCAATAGGCTTAAATATGCATGTCACTTTCAGAGAGAATTTTGTCCATTTGAAATAAGGCTATGAGAAAATCTAAGAGTATCCATGGATTTTTTAATGCAATTTAATCAATTCTACACTTTGGCCACAAGAACCAAAGGCAGCCCTACAGGCTAGGGACAGACTGGCTAGAGAGCAGCCAGGCAGAGAGGGATCTGGGGGTGCTGGTAGATAGTAGCTGAACATGAGCCAGCAGTGTGCCCAGGTGGCCAGAAGAGACAATGGCATCCTGGCCTTCATCAGGAGTAACACGGCCAGCAGGACAAGAGAGGTTATTCTTCCCCTGGCCTCAGCACTGGTCAGGTCACATCTTAAGTACTGTATCCAGTTCTGGTCCCCTCAATTCAAGAGAGATATTGAGGTACTGGAACATGTTCAGAGAAGTGCAACAACGATGGTGAGGGGCCTGGAGCACAACCCCTATGAGGAGAGGCTGAGGGAGCTGGGGTTGTTTAGCCTGGAGGGGTGAAGGATCAGGAGAGAGCTCATTGCTGTCTACAACTACCTGAAGGGAGGTTGTAGCCTTTTGGGGGGTTGGTCCCTTCTCCCAGGCAACCAGCAACAGAACGAGGAGACACATTCTCAAGTTGTGCCAGGGGAGGTATAGGCTGGATATTGGGAGGAAGTTCTTCACAGAGAGAGTGATTTGCCATTGGAATGGGCTGCCCAGGGAGGTGGTGGAGTCACCATCCCTGGAGGTGTTCAAGAAAAGACTGGATGGAGCACTTAGTGCCATTGGATAGGGCTGGGTGATAGGTTGGACTGGATGATCTTGGAGGTCTCTTCCAACATGGCTTATTCTATTCTACTTCTATTCTATTCTATTCTATTCTATTCTATTCTATTCTATTCTATTCTATTCTATTCTATTCTATTCTAGCAAATAATATTAACATTTACAACTTATCCTTTCATAGATAACTCTAAATAGTTATTCAGACCTCTATAAATGGAGTGGGAGTTCAGAAGAAGAAGAGCAACTCTTTACAGGTTGCTGAGGTATTTTGATCCCTACCTACTTGCTTTCCTACTGTCAAATGGCAGTGTAGCCACAAAAGGCACTCTTGTTACAATGCCAACAACACTGATTTTATTTCACATTTTGAAGCATGCTCATACTTCAGGCCAAGTTCAGGCCATAACTTTCCCATTTGTCTCTAAATCACTTGGCACACTTTTGGGAGTTATAAAACAAAATGAGTGATAATATCTAACAATTTTGTGTGTCAGGGAAAATATATAGCATTCCTCTTGTGTGGACAAACTGCAACCATGGAGAATGCCAGAACCAAAGCCTACCTTGAAAAGCCACATTTATGCTCAGGGACAGTTTAAGCTTTTGACAAACAGTTAAAGATAAATCTTGCAGTAATAACAGACCACAAAAAAGGTACATTTCTACTAAAAGCACTTATACAGACTCTGGAAAAATGCCCAGAAACAGCCTGAGGCATGAAAATAAATGATAATATCTGTAAGTTTTCCATAATAACTCAGTAAGACTGGAGCAGTGCATAGATAACAGGCAGAAAGGATACCAACTTTCCGAAAAGGGAAATTGGAACAGAAGTAGATAACGGGTGTACGGCAAAAACTCTTCTTAAAGGTAGATTATTATTCACTGCAGAAAAATCCCTCTTTGTACTGATAAATACAGAAAACAAACATTTCCTTGGATAAACTTCCTTTTTATCTTCTGGAGAAAGAAAAAGAAAATTCAAGTAGACTTGCTTCCATCAGGAACGAGTCTGTTCCATCAAGTGTGTAGTCATTACTTTCCCAGTGTGGAACTGCAAAATAACTATTCAGAAGAGATAATTCTCCAAAGAGAGTCTTTCATAGCCATGAAGCTGTGATAACTCCATCTGTAGTTTGAAAAGGAATACTCTTCATATCACCTACATTAGATAGAAAACAACTGAGATTTTTTTTCTTTTTTTTAATTGGTGTATAT
>VWZI01000797.1:64901-148935 GCA_013396835.1 Psilopogon haemacephalus | reverse complement strand
AAAAAAAAAAAAAAAAAAAAAGAACCACACTTCTATGTTCATTCCAGCCAAGTCTACTTTAGATTATCTAAAATGAATTAGGAATATGTCTAAGTTGAACAACAACAAACTATTTCTAATATGGAAAAAGACATCCATACAATAATTTGTAGTATTTTGATTACACTGCACTGTTGCACAATTGTGTAGAAGTTAACTCTCACAGAAGCAGTGTGCTGTAATAAACTACTTGCTGTTAAGAGCCATTTATCGAAATTAATAAAGCAGACTATCTCAGATTAAATTCTTGAAAACCTGCGGGGCCTATCTTTCTCGGTGTTCAAAACACGAAGACAGCTACTCAGTGACCTCATCTGCAGGTGTAGCTCCCGCATCATTCTCACAAGTGGGACAAAACCTGGAAGCAACACAACGCTCCACTGTGGCCTGGCTGGCCAGAAAAGTAGGACACAAACCCCTTCGGAGTTAGGTATGTTGAAAGCAGCCCTAATTGCCAGCATATGCTATGCGAACCCACTAATACCCACTGCTAACTGTGCCACTGACTCCGAGCCAGGCACGGAGACAGGAGGGGTCTGTCCTCTGTCACATGTGCCTTATTTAGTTAATGCAAATGAGCATATGGTATCTGTCACTTTGGGAACCCAGATGATGCTGTATGTTTCAAAATTAACTTCAGAGTGAAGTCCATCGATGCCCTGTGACGACTCCTGCAGCCGCACAGTAGAAACCTCAGAAACGCACCAGCTGACACTGATTTGGGGCATGTTCCGTCCGTGGTTTTCGCAGTTATCACCCTACGGAGATGAGTTCATAGTCTTGACAGATTGTTTTGTTCAAACATGAGGCACAAGGCCACGCCAACGTAAGAGTAAAATAAACCTTTTCAGATGTGTAGCCCAGACTTAAAGAAGGAATGTATCAGAGACGCCAGCCCAAGCGTCTGCAAGCAGCGAGAGGAAAGGGAGTTGCTGCACAGAACACAATGGATAGAACCTCGGGGCAAAAAAACCATCCAGACTTCAAGCTTCCCCGCCGCGGAATGAGGAGCATTCCGACTGAACCCGGCGGCTGGAAGGCGGCTGCAGCCAGCGGGGGCCGGGAGCTGCCGCGGGAGCAGAGCGAAGGGAGGCTTTGCCGCCGTACCCCCGCCTCGGTGGCTGTCTCCGCGGCTCTCCTGGGTTCTCCAACCACACAACCCGTCACCGGGGATGACCAAACTCGACCGCCGCCTCCGCTGCACGTGGGCGCTTCCCCTCAGCACTGAAGCACCCTCCCGCTACCCGAGAACCTCCTTCCAGCCCAGCAACCTCTCCCGCTTCCTTCCACGGGGGCCACGCAATACGGCGGTGCCCAGCGAAGTACCCGCCCCCGGGCTGCCCCACGTCTCCTCGGGGGACGCCAATCCCGGCCCTGCCTCCGGCCCTNCGGGGCATGGCGCCCGGCGCGGCCGTTAAAAGCCTTTCCCGCCCTTCCACACAGCCAGTCGCCGCGGTGCGGCTGGGGCAGCGACAGGTTCTACTGTGGGCGCCGCCGGAGCGCAGCGCTGAGTGTCAGAGATGCTGGAGAATGGCTCCCTGAGGAACTGCTGCGATCCAGGCGGGCGAGGCCGCTTCGGCTTGGCGGAGAGGGAGGCGGCGGGCGCCCCGCGGCCCGCCTGGGTAGTGCCGGTGCTCTCCAGCGTGCTGATCTTCACCACCGTGGTGGACATCTTGGGCAACCTGCTGGTCATCATCTCCGTCTTCAAGAACCGCAAGCTCAGGAACGCAGGTAAGGGCTTTAGCCCAAGCATCCGCCCCGGCGGCAGCAGGCGGTAAGGAGCAACTAGAGCCCCAGGGGCTCCCTGGTTCCCGCTTCTAGCTACCCCGAGGAGACCAGTCCGCTTGTGGAGTCCAGGCCGTCCACCTGATAACAGCAGGGGGACTACAGCGTGCCCCTCTATCGGTGCTTGCTCTATCCTGTGTGCAGGGACCTCTCTCCAAACGCTCAGTTCTGTGGCAGTCCTTGCTAGCTCGCTGCCCCTTGGCTTCTAAGTTATCCTTCCCTGGCCCTTGAGAGCAAAAGGCAGGTCGTTAAGTGCCCCTAATGAGGCATTGTGTAGTCTCTGCGGAGATACTAATCAGGGGAATCGGTGTCATCCGATTAAAACACTGGAGACAAAGAGTGTGCCCAAAACCGGGGGGGAGAAAGAAGGAACTTTAAAACTTGCTTAAGAGTACGCCTGAGGACGAAGTGCTGTGCATGTGGGAAAGCGGCTCAGCAGCGCTCCGGAGTCTTCATCAGAGTTCACAACAGCCCTTCATGATCCTGTCTTTCTTCTCTCCACACCGATTACCCTTCAACCAGAAAGCAGCTAATAAAGTGGGCTGTTTTTTTCCTGAATCATGTCTGTAGTTTTTCTTTGTGTGTGCTAAAATGTGACGCTGCGTGTTTTATTAGCTGAACTCACTTGCGTTTTCATCTTTGCTGGGCTGGTTACGCGTGTCTCAAACTACAAAACTCTAGTTAGCAACAACTTCGCTTCTCTCCAGCCAACTTTTTACCTGATGCGCGCATGTCCCACCGCATGCAGATACCCTCCGCCCTGCTGATGCATCCGGCTGCAGTCTGCTGGTGGTTGCCTGATGCGCATAGGTCGGTGGCATTTGGGTGTTAGTGCTTTCCTCTGAAATAGTGGTGTATCTACTAAAGTTCTTTTAGCATCGACCAGTCTCCCTTTTTTGGGTCCACAAAACTTTGCTGAAAGCTGAGGGAAATCCTCTGCTCAATCGACGGGCTCTGCACTGTGTCGGGCCGGCTCCACACCCGCAGGCAGGGGGGTGCTTTCATACTGAGGGCAGGGAGAACTGCGGGCTTGTGTGTCCCGAATAGGGTTTGCTTGTTTGTGATTGTGTTTAAGGGGTGTCCCTGTCCGAGCGCTGTCATATTTTACACGCAGTGAGCAATGCTCCTGCTAACGAGGCAGGCACTCATTCGCCCTTAAGTTAAACGATGCATGGAAACAGCAGCAGTGTATGGAGCTTCCTTTCCCTAGTCACTACACGGCACGTAGTGCCGGCAGGTCCCATTCACGTGGGGCTGAGCGATCACACCCCGCGGAGCAGCGCCCACCAAAGAAGGGCTGAAAGGGCGGTTTGGGTGGTGAGCTAAGGTAGAAACGGGGAGGGAGCTACTGTGGACACCAGACGCGGTCCGCTGGTCTGTAGCAGTACAATTAAAAGAGCCAAGCCGTTACCTCCAGGAGCAAAGCCGCACGGAGGTCAGTAAAGCTTCACCCCTGCTGAGCCGAGGAAGACACCAATCCTCTGCAGCCAGCAGGGCCGGGGCCGGCGCCCTCATCTCCTGGCCGGTGGCTGTGGCAGCCGGGCTGGGTGCGGGAACCGACGACGGCGTAGCGGAGCTGGGCGCGTCGCCGCGGCGGGAGCTCCCTCCCTCCGCACCCTGCGAGTGTCACCAGCGTCCTCCCGGGCCCCTCGGCGCCGGGGCAAGCGCGTGCTCGGAGGAGCGAGCGCCTCCATTGACAGCGCGGCCGAAGGGGGAGCAGGAGAGGGGATTCGTCTGAACTGCTTCCTGAGCCCAAACGACATCGGAGGGAGGGTTTGCAGTGCAAGAGAAAGTTTCAGGATACTGAACAAAGACTTTTGAAATAAGGTGTGGTCTTATCTAATTCAAATTGATGTCCTTCTAGGATCATCTGTAATGTGATGTCACTGACCCAGTCCTAAAGACCTCTTCATATTTGTTACGTGCTGTGAAGAATTGCAGGGAGTTCTGCATGATCTTCGTAACATTAAATACCTTTTAAGTTGCCTGTTCTTAGTTTTCCATCAGGGTGAGATGGCTCTTGGGAATGACACTTAAGGAAGATAGTTTGGTGAATGTCCATAGAGGTATTTTCAGATACAATATCCTAAGGAGGGAACAGAATGGAAGAGGATTGCAAATCGAAGTGGATGAAGAAAAGAAGTGAATGGGACAGTGGTGGTGAACTAAGGCAGTGGTTAGGAGCCTTTAACCTCCAACAAAGAAAGATAGACAAGCAAATGAACTTGGAAGTGTTTCTTTCTGAGCAAAGAAAATGGAGAGGATAAATGTCATGAGAGGAGAAAGAGTTGTAATAAAGGGTGTCAAAGAGGGAGAAGATGAAGCTAGTGGAATGATAGTATGGAATGATAGTAACAAAAGACTAGGAGTCCAGATGACCAAAAAGAAAAATGAAGAGCTATAGCAACATGAACAGTCAATTCTATTCAAGGGAACTAACGAGAGATTTTCTTGGTTAAAGCATGAGAGTTTGGGACTTCAGATAAGCCACAGGTGTATGAGGAATACAATAAACAGCTCTCCCCACTTCTGGTAAAGAGCTTCCTTTCAGAAAGCAAAACAAGGCTTTAGCATATTTCCAGGCTTAGTCAACACTATTCTGTCCTAGGTTATACAGAGAACTCTAATGATTGTAAACAATGTAATTGTGTATCACACTCCTTAAAATTAAAGCATGATCAAATGCAAATCTATTTTAATGCTGTTACATGAGACACAAGAATGGAGTGAAATAAAATGACCCATTAGCCTTTGTGCTGGTAAGTATTGTGTTCAGCAGGAGAGAAATGGAGAATGGGCAGGATTGGTGCTTTTAGAGATTGCTCATTCACTCCTTAAACAGTGGGAATTTTGCCAACTTTACAACAGAAGAACTGTTTCGTAGCCTACAGAAGCCTCTTTCCCACGTTTAAATTTGGGTTCGGGGAGGGAGGGAGGGGAAAAATTGTGAAGGCTTTTCCAAGAAATGCATAGCATAATTGGTATGAATCAACATGCTTGTCTTTGTAAGTAGCTGCACTCAGTGTTCCTGTGAGAGACTGAGCAGCTTCTGATCTCTGAAACTGATTTAATCTACAGAAATTAATGCTTTTATAATTTCTAATTTGGGAAGGGAATAACTTTGTCCAACACCCTACGAAATTAAATAAAGCTTTGTGTATGGAAATAATCAAATAAATTAGCTTGTCTTGCTATTTGAAATGTCAAATGTGTTCTGAATTTTCAAAACTGCCTATTAATTTTGAGTCTCTTCAACTAAGCACACCCAATTGAAGGCAGCTTTTTTAATGTGTTCAACTTTTGAAGTGCCAAAGTTTACATGTGCTCAACAGTGATTGCTGGATGTTCAAGTACCCTGAAGGTGCATCAAGTCAATCAAAACCACTAACTGCGTTTAAGAATTTTAGGATACATTTGTAGAGTCATAGTTATAATTGTTAGGGGCTGGGGTAAAACCCCAGTAAGAAGCACTTGAGAAGGTGGGAACTGGCAAGGCATCTCGCACAGAAGGGAGATAAAGCAAACCCATTTGTATTTCATTTGCCTTCAAGCTAGCTAAAAATCAGCGAGAGGTGGGAATTAGACACATTAAGTCTATATCATTTCAAATAATAGTGAGGACTTGGGACCCTTTGACTCTTGGCAGAAGGCCTAATATTAGCCTTGGTCTGCTGCCAAAAAATACATTAGGACAAAGTGATATTTTTAGTGCATTGTGTCAATCCTTTTCACTCTCTCCTCTACTTTCTGCATGTAGCAGATAACATAGGAGACCCTGATTTCCATTTGAATGGCAAGGTGCTATTGCAACATCAGTTAAACAAAACCTCACATCTTCTACCTGCAAGAACATGGGTGTACTTGCACATTTAGTTCTAATGTGCACATGTCTGTAGAGATGCACAAGATTTCCTGTATGTGTATCTGTGCAAATTAAATGTTCTTGCACATATATTTGTAATCTTGTCACTCATTTGGCTATTAAATAAACATATTTGCCAATATAGCCAAATCTTGTACTCATTTTCCATGCTATTTCGCTTCCCATGGCCTTCCTTCCATATTTCTGTGGTACATCTGAGCGTGTGTTTTCTACTTTTTTATATGTCATTTTCAGGTATTCTTCTTTGGCCACACTGGTTTTCTTTCTGTCCTTTACTCTTCCCATGTTATTATTCCAGTCCACTGGGATAAAGGACAGTTGTCTCCTGAGGTGGAATTAATGTCTTAGAAGACTACAATGGAGATACTTGATCCTGAACTTCCTCCTTTGGGATCTCTTTATAATCAGTGTAGGAAAAAAAAAAAAAAGTCATGTAAGTTACTTTTGGTGATCACATTGAGATGGCATGATTTGGTGCATAGGAATACGTATTTCTTTCCACTAAACCCAAATAAAATCAAGAGGGGCTATCTCAATATAGTCACCTACATTTGGGTGAGAAGAAGTCAGCCTACGTAGTCAGAAGTAATTTTTCTAGTAACGTGAAGAGTTCCATTTTAAAATTTCATAGGAATCATAGGATCACAGAATGCTTTTGATTGGAAGGTAATTTAAAGATCATCTAGTTCCAACTCTCATGGCATGGGCAGGGACACTTTCCACTAGACCAGGTTGCTCACAGCCCCACCCAATGTCGCTTTGAACACTTCCAAGGATGGAGCATCTACAACTTTTCCAGGCAATTTGTTCCAGTGTTTCACCATCTTGCTCCAACAGGTCCATGCTGTGTGGAATGAAATAATCCATGTGAAGTTTCATGGGAGTGGAGTAGAAGGGAGAAAATCACCTTCCTTGACCTGCTTGTAACAATTCTTCTGATACAGTCCGGTTAGCTTTCTGGGCTGCAAGTGTATGTTGCCAGGACGTGCTGAGCTTCTCGCCAACCCACAAGTCCTACTTTGCAGGGTAGTTCTCTCCACACTCATCACCCAGTCTGTATTTGTGCTTGGGATTACTCTGACCCTTGTGCAGGACCTTGCACTTGGCCTTGTTGAACTTCATGCAGTTTGCACAGGCACATCTCTGGCCTGTCAAGGTTTCCCCAGAGAGTATCCCTTCCCTCCAGCATCTGGGGCACATAACTATAGAAGAAGTTTGTGTGAATATGAATTCAACCGTTAAAGCTCTTCTATCTCTTTGTGACAATAAGATTCAAACTTAAAAAAAAAAAAAAAAAAAAAAGAACAACGAACTTTTGGCTTACTAGTTGCTAATTTATAGAGGACATTTTTATTTGTAGAACTATAATTGTAGAAGTGACTTTGATGGTTCTCATCTGGTGAGAACTGTTGTGCCAGATTAATGGAGAATAAACATGTATTTATGTCTCAGCCTTTGTTTCTCCATAGTATATCCTCCAACTTACCAGACTCTTCATTACCCTGATTGGTTTGGGCTTTTCATTTCACCTATCACAGATTGTTCTGTCTTGAACAAGAGAAAACTGAACACAGTGTGTTACCAGAGTAATGCAGGTAGTGTACCACCGGTACTTTAAAAAAATACCAAAAAGCATTGTTTTCTGCTCTATCTTTCACTGGATGGACAAAATGGACCTAGCATTCCTTGGAGCCATATTTCCTTTTTTAATTTCTTGATAGAATCATATGGATGACTCTTCCTGGTGCAGTCAGTTGCTAATGCAGCTAATAATTGATCCACATAATTATTATTCCTTTAGTACCTGACCTCATGCTATTATAATCTATACACTATTAGTCCTCATGGTAAACAAAGGTCTTGACATTTCCCTGTGTCAGTGTGGGCTCTCAACTTTGTATTACCATAAAATGACATTTCATTACTTCTTTTTGTGTTTGATGGCATAATATTTCTGAACCAGACAGAGTTAGTTCAATGTAGGTTATCTCCTTCCAGTCCAAGACTTTTCTTTCATCACCAGCCAGGAAGTGATAGCAACAAGCTGTGTGGTACCCTAGCATATTTGCTTCTAAGGCTAGATCATTCTAGACCGAGCTCCCAGGTATAGACAATCTAACTCCAGCTTTTATTAAATAAAGGTGATCAAATTAATTGGTGCAGCCACTTTGTATAAGCTCATGTTCCATTTTACTCCATTTGTCTTTACCTGCGTCTTTATTTTTTCTTTCCTTCTGAGTTTGTTTTCACAGCCTTGCTTACAATGAAGATTAAGAAACCCAAATATTTCTCTATTCTTTCTTCCTTGCAGCCAATTCATGATCTTACTACAAGTGCTATGTTAGCATATAGAAAAATGAAACCTTCAGAGATGGCAACACTGCTTTAGTTTTCTCTTTACTCCTTAGTTGTTTTCTTGACTTATTTGC
Organism: Psilopogon haemacephalus; assembly: GCA_013396835.1. Taxonomy (NCBI): domain Eukaryota; kingdom Metazoa; phylum Chordata; class Aves; order Piciformes; family Megalaimidae; genus Psilopogon; species Psilopogon haemacephalus. The sequence continues at coordinate 140,799 of VWZI01000797.1, read as the reverse complement.
TAGCACCATTCATGCAAAAAGAAAGAGCAATTGTCCCAGCATGATAGCAAGGAAAGATGAAGTTAGTAGTAAAGTATGAGAACACCACAGCTGCAAAACTGCTCTTTGAGATGCATATGGGAACCATGCTCTTTGCTATACAGTCTGGGAGAAATCAGCACTTCCCTACTGACAGTGAGGACCAGAGCATACATTGAGCCTCTTTTTACAGGTCCCACTTGTAACTTTCTGTTCTTTCAGAACCTGTGGCACTATCTCTGAGATAACAGATGTTAAAGCAGTCCTGCCATCAAGTATGTCCATTCTCTGACATTTTTGCTGTATTGCAGATAATTCCTCACCTGCCATCCTGGCTTGTCCTCAAGCACACCATTATTGTCCTTATTAAAAACTAGCAAAACCTTTCTTCAGACCAGAAGCCATTTTAATTGATTTTCAAATTCCACCTTCCCCAATAACTCCTCTTCCTTTTTTCCTTTTGACAATGTGGTGACAGGGTGTTTTATCAGTTTTAGAAATCAAACTCAAGAATTGTAGGGTTATTGTTAGTTCCCATTTTTCCATCTTCATGCTCTCTAGCAGTTTGCTTTGGTGGACATAGCTTTTCCCGTTCTGTTTACATTTCTTGCTCCTGGTATCCTTGCTGCGACAACTTTTCTCCCAGCTATATCTGTAACTTTTTTTTTTTTTTTAATTTTTTTTTTCCTTTCTTTTGGATACAAGTTCCAGATAAATATTTTTTGTATCTTTAATATGAAGAAATGCCAAGCTTCCTCCACATTCAAGTCCCTAAGCTCCTCAATACACTTCCTTAATTAGCTTCTTTTGTTTATCAAAATGTGCAAAATTCCTCTTTAGTTATGCCTGTGTTGTTTTTTCTTCCATTTAATTTAAGCATGATAATCTTGTCTGCTTTCAATACAACATTATTTTCTATGGCAGGCTCTTCAGGGATATATTTGTTCTTTATGAAAACAAAGGGCAGAGTATGATGGCAAATAGACTCTGTACTGAAGAAATCTGCTGTGTGTATGTCCACTACTCAACAGTCATTCATAGATTTATTATCTCCTTTACTTACTATAAGATCTATTATCCTGTTCTTAAATTGTTTCCATTAGTATTTCCTCACTGAGACAGAGGTGGTGTTATCCTGCTGCAGGTATCTACATACTTGCCCTCTCCTTGTCTTTACAACTCTTCCTTAATGTAATTTTGGCTTTTTCCAGGATATTATCCTCTCACTTTTGATCTCTTATGGAGACTATACACCTTTCAGTTAATATTTCTCCTCTCTGACTATTGGTGTAATTCCATTCTAAGAGAATTATTTCCATAAAGTTTGATTTCAATTTCTCACTGGTTTTGGATCCCGTGTTTTGTTGCATAGGTTCTTGACATTCTTTTACTGACTCTACTGCTTTTTTTTATTACCACTCCAGTCAAATGCCTCAGTCTTTGAGCTCCTATTTTCTATATTTGTTGCTATCACCTTCATGAAGCCAAAATTCCCCCTGTCCTGGGTGTTAAATGAAGAAGCTATATGATTCCTCCTCAGGCTCTCTTCCCATCTCTTGATTTCCAGTTCTTTTTATTCATTCTGCCAGCTATGATTGCAAGCTGGTATCCCATATGTTTAGGTAAAGTCTGTCCATGAAGTTATGAAACCTCTTCTCACAGAATACTTCCAAAGGATCAATACTCCAAGTCTTTCTACATCACTTCTAGAATTATTCAGTCATGTGCCCATGGCTCATCTCATACTGCTAATTACTCTTCTCATCTTGGAGATGAAACAGGAAAAGTTCATAACCGGTTCCATCCTCATTCCCACAAGACTTGGTTCCAACAGCAACCAATTAAAAAATAAATCTTCAAAGATACTTATGAAATACCACTTTAAAATTTGTTAACCTGTTAGTAATTCCAAAAGTAGAAGAGCAAAGTGAAAGAAAGAAACAAACAAAAAACAAACAAACAAACAAAAACCACCAAAACACATCAGTATTAGTGATTTGCCAATGAGGAAAAATGCTTTAACAAAATAAGCATCCTTCAGTAAAGGCAAGTAAACCTTGCAAGAAAATTTTTAAAAAGAAGTGGAAATCAGAAACTGAAAAAAAAATGTTCTAAATGAGAAGAAATCTAAAGAGTATAGAATTTAATACATTGTGGAAGCAGGAAGTTCGTAATGAAATTATCAGCCTAAGGGGACTGAAAGAAGCGTTTAGTAGTACAGAAACATCAAAAAGGAGAAAAATAACTTCTGCATGAGTCTGCAACACAGGGAATCCTGAGAAGATAAACGGTTACTTCAAAGGCAAAAGGAGATGGTTTTATATGATGCTGTATATAAAACAACAGATAGCCTTAGAAAGCAATATTTTATGTTAATTTTTTTTTTTTTTCCATAGAATCAGTCAGAGTTGGAAGGGACCACAAGGATCATCTAGTTCCAAGCCCTCTGCCTTGGGGGCGGGGACACCCTACCCTAGATCAAACTGGCCAGAGCCTCATCCAGCCTGGCCTTAAACACATCCAGGGATGTGGCCCCAACCACCTCCCTGGCCATTCCAGGGTCTCACCACTCTCATGGTGAAGAACTTCCTCATCATCATCTTAGAGAATCATGAAACAAGAGCAAGAACATGTTCAGCATAATCCAGAGGTGGAGAATACTGAAATGGAAGTAACTTTCTCAAACACTAAATAAACTGCAAAAGTCAAGAATTTAGTGAATTTAAAGAACTACTGGCTCTTATGTGAATATATTGAGTGTTCAGCATCATAATGTCTAATGCTATCAAAAACTGGAGAAAGTAAGGAATGCATTACTAGCTGGGGTAAATCAAATTCTAGCAACTATTATTTATATATAATTTATTAGGGCAAAATTGTAATCTGAGGCAAGTTATTCTGCAGCTATAAAGTACTTTGTATCCTCCTTTGAAGCACCTGGCAAAACTATATTGGGTGGTAGCTCTGAATGATAATTTTCTTTTGTCCTGTAAAGGAAGTGATCAATTTATTGATAAGTGAGTAGGAAGTATACTGCCAAGATCAGTTTTGGGACATTTTCATTTCAGAATGTAATGCTAAGTTCTGTTCCACTTGGCAAATGGAGCTATTGACATTCTTATCTTTAGAGGAAATAGAATGATAAGCAGTGAGATGAACTGGAGAAATATAAAGGTTTTCTTGAATCTGTAACAGAAATGTCTAAGGGGTTATTTATGCTGTGTATTTCATTTGGTACTCTAGCCATGTTCTGAGCAAAAGGAAAAAACTAAAGATTATGTTATTGTGATGCTTCAGCTAAAACACTATACCCAAGCTCTCCATAGTTCCAAGTCTAACAGTCACGCACTTGGTGTTTATTTTTTGTTGGGTTTTTTTGTTTGTTTGTTTGTTTTTGCACAGAATATTAATCTTCCTGAAACATCCAAATCAAACCCTCAGATACTGGAAATTAGAAAAACCTTTTAGTAATTGTAGAATGGCAATTCCAGCGTGTCTTAGCAAAGCTCCCTTTGCTTCCAACTCTCCCCTGGACTTACACTAGTGTTTATTTGGCAAGACTCACTGACTACATGAGTCATGAGCTCTCTACGGTAAAGCTCTATACTTAAATGGACAAAAAGAAGCAATTCAAGAACTCATGGTGCTCATTGACACAATTATCTAAAGAGTTAAGAAACCATATCTGCTCACAGAGAGCTGGGTGAGCTCATCTTGGAAGGCTAATTTTTTCAACTGTTGTGACTTGAATCATTCTACTGAGGGTATTGTAGGAGAATACATCCATCTCATTAAATCACTGATAACCTATTATCTGCCTCTAGGAATAAATTCTACTCCTGCTCCAATTCAGACCTCTTCTGAGCACCAGTATCTTTGGATGTGCTCCAGATTTTACCTTCTTGGAAGTTACATTTTACGAAGACATATTATACCTTGATGCAGGCTGCCAGCTGCATTGCCTTTCTCCCAGGAACATACATGAAAATAGATGTTATCCCAAGCTGATAAAAAAAAGCAAATCTTTCCTTTGCAGAAAGGATGAAATGCTATTGTAACTTTCATCTTCCTAAAACACAATCTGAGCGATTGTGCTAGTTTTTAACCTCCCATCTTGATGTGGGCATGAAATGGATTTTCTGACAGGGAAAAGCTAAGAGAAATGTGTCTAAATCACTGTGGGTGCAGCTCCACTGTCCTTACCAACAGTAGGTGCTTTGGAATGGTCCCAGTACTGATAAGACTGAGCTGTATCACAGAATCAGTGTTTTCTTGACATTTCAGCTATGTATGGGCCAGTCACGTCTTGAAGTGATAATGGTTAACAATAGCCTGAAGACATTAATTAAATGACTGGGATCTTGATTGCTGGGATTATTTTTTAATTATTTATTAATTATAGAGGTATTTTATTATGCTGATTAATAAATGATGCTTAAATTATGTCTGAAACTAAAAAAATAAATAACTGCATCACACAAAGATGCTGATTTTTTTCAGCTGCTTTTTACGGACTTGGCTTGTTTTCAATGTTTAATACCTGTATGAAATTTATAATAATATTACATGACACTTCCACAAACATTGTCATCTTTCAGCTCTATAACAACATCTGTTCATCTGTTGGCTTAGATTGCCATATTTGCATAATGAGGGCAACAATTGTCAGAAAAAATCACACAGAGCCACTGGAGCTAGCTGTCTGGCTAAGAGGAAAAATATCTGCATAATACATCAGACTTGCAAATATAATTATGTTGACTAATTATAAGTTCAGAGATAGCATTGAATTGTAAAATACATCACTGCAATAGAGTTAGAGACCTATAAATGGCATCCTTAAGTCTCTCAGACTTGCTTAAATCTTGCCTACAGTTCTCAGTGCCCTTGCATTCCAAAGCCAGTGTGATTTTCCCAGTTACCCCAGTATACACAGCATTTAATTTGAGTTCAGACAGAGAAAAGGACCTTACATCAGACAGTTATCACCTCCGCATATGCGTAATCTAGTCAGCATAGGCATTTCCATTTCCTACTTTGTATTCAAGTAAAAATTATCTACATACTAAATATTATCTTCATAGAGGTTTTGTTTGTTTGTTTGTTTTAAAATGTTGTCTATTCATGTTGTGCAGATCCTGCCCATGGTGAAATTCATCAGTGTTGTAGACTTTAGGACTCTTTAAAGACGTTCCTATAAGTAAGCAACCTATTCAGCTTTTCTACTAACAATGAAAAGGATGTTCTAGTAAAACATGCTGTTTTGCTTCGAGATAAGTAAAGACACACAGGCAGCACAGTTACTGCATTCCAGAGCTATCATGTCACTCATTTCTGTGAATCGCATGGTTCTTCAGACTCTTGGGAATGTATATTCGAAAGACTGAGCATTTCAACCAATTCATTTGAAATCAGGTGTTATGGGAATAAAGGGGGTGTGATTTTCGGCTTGTTACAGAGGAAAAGTTTCACACCTCACCTTAGCTGGAATTTCCATCTTCACTTAGACAAGCGTTCTGGTCTGAAAAACTCAAGACAGCATGCAACCTTAACGTACCTTTATACTTTAAAAATTATTGTCCTTTAAAAATAGAAGGTGATCTTTTCTAGACTTCAGGTAGAAGTTAATTCCTCGATTTTCTTAAAAGCTCCTTAGCAAATACCTTTTGATGTTGTAAACTACAGAGTAACTGCCTCTGCACTGCTCTGAAAGGAAGTCACTCATTGCTGAGGGCATTTTTAGCCTCACGTATTGAGGCTATTAACAATTCTGAGTTGAGGCTTAAAGACTGCATCCTTTATGTATCCAAGTGCTGCTAAGAATGGTGGCATTGCCCACCACACTGAATGCAGAGGTATGCAGAAAATCTCAGCACGCCGTTATTTCTATATAATAGTGAAATGAAAATAACAGATTTCCCAAAATGTTCACAAGCCAAAGGGCATTGTTTGGTATCTAGCTGCTTAGAAACAGCCCCTGCTTTTCACTTATGTGCAGAATTACCGAACTCCATTATCAACAGGATTAGGATTCATAAAAACCAGATGTGAATCACTTTACACAAGGAGTATTTGTGTACTTTCTGAAGGGAAGAAATGGCTCTTTCTGAAGATTTCCTGCAGGAACCAGCTGACTATGCTACTCAAAACTCTACCAGAGCTAATCATCCATTCTCTTCTGAGTAAAATGCTATGGCCTTTCAGATCTCCAATGCTTTATTAATTAAATATAAATAAAATTAATCCACAGAGGGCTGAGAAATATGTACTTTGGAAACTGTAAAAAACTGAGCTATGGATTCCTTCTTTTACCCTCAAACACTGCCAGTACTACTGAGGCCACAAGAACTTATTTGAAAAATTAGTTGCCTTCCACAGCACTTCCAGACATTTCAGGTACAATTTATTTTCAAGACAGGATTGCAAGCCTGTAGGTAGCCTAAGCCTATGATAATATATGACATGTTTCCAATTAGTGTCTCATTCTCAGCTATTACTTTTTAGATTAATTATATCATAGCCTAAGCAGAGATTGAGTTAATTAATGGTTGGAAGACAAGCAGTCAATAAAATTGTAGGGTGCTAGAAGAAGGTACCACTTCTTATTCATTAATAAGGAAATGAATAGCTGATGAGGTAACTAATTCTGCAAACCATTTCCAAAACATGGAAGACATGAAGGTAATTGATAGGAATCAGCTTGGATGTACAAATGTAAAATCACACTTAAACAACCCCATAGTCTATTACAATGATCGCAGTTAGCTTGGTGGATGAGAGGAGAGCACTGGATGTGGTTTACCTCAGTCTTAGTAAAGGTTTTTGACGCTGTCTTGCATAACATCTTCATAGACTGACAGAATAGGGATTAGATAAGTTTGAAAACTGACAATAACTGAGCTTGGAGAACTTGTGGTCAATAACAGCAAGTCCAGTAGGTGGGCAAGCCACCTCAGAAGTAAATACTGGGACTGATTGTGTCCAGCTTCTTTCATTGATGACCTGAATGACATGACAGAGTGTACCCTCAGCACTCTGAGGGCACACACGCAGCTGATACAAAACTGAGAGGAGAGGCTGATATTCCAGAAGGTCATGCTGCCATTGAGACAGACAGGGGCAGGAGAAATGGTCTGACAGGAACTCCATAAAGTTTCACAAAGGGAAGCACAAATTCCTGTACCTGGGGAGGAATGACCCCAGGCACAAATACTTGCTGGGGACCATCCAGCTGGAAAGCAGGTTGACTGAAAAGGAGCTGGAGTTTCTGACAGACAACAAGCTGATCATGAGGATGATCTTTCAAGCATCCCTGTAGCAAAGCAGGCTAACAGCCTCCTGGGCTGCATCAATGTTGCCAGCAGGTACAGAAAGATGATCCTTTTCCTCAACACTAAGGCCACACATAGAATTTTATGCCCAGTTGTGGGCTCCTCAGTGCCCAAAGGTTTGAATTACTGGAGTGAAGACAATTACAGGGTCACTAAAATGATTTGGGACTTGGAGCAGCTCCCAAATCAGGTGAGACAGAGAGAGCTGTGGCAGTTCAGATTAGAGAAGAAAAGCTCAGGGGATCCTATTAATGTGTGTAAATACTTGGAGGGAGGTACTGAAGAAGAGGCAGCCAGGCTCTTCTCTGTAGTGCATGCTGAGAAGGCAAGAGGTAATGAGTACAAATTAAAAACCTCTAAAATTCCATCTGAACACATGAAGACTTCTTTTCACTGTGTGGCTGATTAAAAGCTGGAGGAAGGGTTGCCCAGAGATGTTGTGAAGTCTCTGGAGATACTGAAAACCCAAATGGACACAGTCCTGAGCAGCTTGCTTTCACTGGCCATGCTTGAGCAGGAGGAATTGAATTAGATGGTCTCAAGAGATCCTTTCCAACCAAAAAGAGGTCCCAGCACAACACGTGTTACAAGTTGCTGTAAAATACTTGTATTTTGACATAACTACTGGTGGAAAAGTTTTTATTTTACATAATTGACAGCACTGTATTAAACAGCACTGGCTTAACAATGCATGGGTAGGCTTTGCCTTATCCTGACTCCTAAGATCAATGATTTCTGAAATGTTTGCCCTTTTTTTTTTCAGTGCACATGTTTAAAGGTGGTAAGTTTCCTTTGCCTTTAATGTGATCTTTTATTGCTCGCTGCCACTAGTTTCCCATGCTTTTATTGCCCCAATATGGAAAAAACTGAACAGGAAAAGAAATAAAACTTGAAATATGTTTGTGGTAGAATTAGTGCCTTTGGTAGCATTTCATCTGTTAAGCAGGGTATAACCTTTTGATAAATAATTGGAAGAGAATAGTTTGTGTTGGCAAGACTCTGTATTTTCTGTATACAATGGTACTGGCAGAAACTGAGAGGTAAACTCCCATGGATCTTCTGCATTACTACATCTAACCCTTAACTGAAGCCTAAACATAATTTTCCAAGAGAGAAACCAAAGTAGCACACATTCTCATGCTTTTAATTGCATCAGCACCATCAGCTGTCAGAAAACACCATATTTAAAGAGCTTTCTGTGAAATGGAAAGACCTAATACGGAGATAATGCAACAGTCACTTGATTGTTAGGGGATTGGTATCTTTATATGACTTTGACTTGTTACATTAGAGGTCATGGCAGAAAGAAATCTTAAAATTCATAGTCCCTTGTGCAAAGTCAGGTAGAATGCTCAAATATTCCAGGTGTTTTACTGGCATAAGATACAGTGGCAGAAAGTGATTCATGTGCTGCAGAAATACAGAGTGGTCCTGCTCAAGAACTCAAAGCTTACCTGTGAGACCTCTAAAGTGACTGCAAAATACTGGTTATTAGATTCACAGGTGGGGTTAGTACCCATGGATAACTTATTTTCGGAAGCAGCTTTTGTGCTAAGCAATTTCTTCCTCTTTTTGTAGTTTATTCTGCAGTTATTAGAAGCAAAATGTGTAAAATGTTAATCAAATGCTGTAGAAGCTCTATCACTATGGTTTAACCATATGGTTAACCACTATAGTTTAACCTTAGTGATCTGCCCAGAAAAAAACATTATCTACTGTTAAGCAGAATAGTTTAAAAAGTTTTATCTATGATTCTGGTCCCAGGTATGAAACATTAACTCTTCGATCCAATCTAATTTCAGTCCTGGACATGTGTTTCTTCAAAGCTGAGCAAAAATTAACCCTTTTAAGACCCTGTAATTCTGCCTTTAGTTAGATAATCTCCAAACAATATATGTTATGAAACACTTCATAGACTAGGACCACAAAGAGCACAAAATTTTGACTGATTGCTACATAGCTTCCTAGTGAAAACAGTGAATGTCCTGTATGCCTATTCCTTGCTGTTGAGTCGCCATGGCTGGAGATAGTCTGACTGGACATTAGACCTGTACAACCTGCTGTAATTGGTACCTCTTTGAACAGTAAGGTTGGACTAGATGATCTTGTGGTTATATTGGTTATGTGTCTATGTCTATCACCCTTCAGTTCACTCTCTCGCCAGTATAATGACTCCTGGGCCCCAACAGAACAGAGCTTTGCCTACTCATCATTTTGCAGTGTTTTTACTGGCTCTCAGAAAAGACCTTAATTTTTGAAACGATCATTACATGCTTTGTATTGAGTTGAAATACAAACCAGCTAATACTTTAGAATACATAATCACTTTCTGTAAAAGCATTTTATTTACTCGTCTGTTTACATGCTGTTTACAAAACTCTGAGTATCATTGTAAGATGAATCATATCAGTGTACTTTGCTTTAAGACCTTGTTTCCAAAAGAAGCAGATGGCACAGACTGACAACAGCTTCTGAAGACATTCATCTCCCTATGCATGTACAGTGGTGAGACCTTCCAAAAGCTCAGAACAAAAAGGGTGTAAAATAGTATTTTTCATCAAGTATCATCTACGTTATTCCTTGGTGAAACAGGGAAAAAAAGAGAAGGAAAAAGAAGATCATAATGAAGTGACTCCAGAGAATGTTAAAAGCACTGGCAACCTGTCAACCCATATTAGATGTTCCCATATCCTATATTTACTGCAGCGTATCAGATGCTATTTTATAGAATTTCAAGATAATTTTAGGATTCCCCTCTGCATCTCATAGTTGTACTGCTAAAAGTACATGGCAGCAATAATGGGTTTAGATTTGACTTCTGCAGCTCAATTGGTTTGCATGTACATAATCTGCATATATTTACATAGGGTGGTAGAGCTGTCATGCTGAGTCCTTAGTCTGGAGGCCTACAGAGCAGTTAAGTAAATCACTGTGGAGATTACCACTTGCATGTCTTCATTTCTGTAAGAGGAGATCTAAACCTTTCTACTAGTCAAAATGCTCTGTTCTATTTAGATGGGTCTACAGGGCTAACCAAATCTCTTGCCTAACTGGTGCTAAGTGTGGATGAGAAGCTCAGCATGAACTAGCAGTGTGCACTTGCAGCCCAGAAAGCCAGCCAGATCCTGGGCTGCATCAGGAGAAGTGTGGCCAACAGGTCGAGGGAGGTGATTCTCCCCCTCTACTCTGCCCCAGTGAGACCCCACCTGGAGTATTGCATGCAATTCTGGAGACCCTATTACAAGAGGGATGTGGACATGCTGGAGCATATCCAGAGAAGGGCCATGAGGATGATGAGAGGGCTGGAGCACCTCTGCTATGAGGACAGACTGAAAGAGTTGGGGCTGTTCAGTTTGGAGAAGAGGAGACTCCCAGGTGACCTTATTGTGCCCTTCCAGTATCTGAAGGGTGCCTACTACAGACAAGCTTTATAGGCTAGCAGGTAGTGACAGGACTAGGGGGAATGGAGCAAAGCTGGAGGTGGGGAGATTCAGATTGGATGTGAGGAGAAAGTTCTTCACCATGAGAGTGGCAAGACCCTGGAACGGGTTGCCCAGGTAGGTGGTTGGGGCCACTTCCCTGGAGGTGTTTGCAGCCAGGCTGGCTGAGGCTCTGTCCAGCCTGATCTAGGGTAGGATGTCCCTGCCCATGGCAGGGGGGTTGGAACTAGGTGATCTTTGTGGTCCCTTCCAACCCTGACTTATTCTATGATTCTGTGATTCTATGTCCCATAGTCTGCAATTGTCCCAGTTTTATTTACTTGATGTACTGCATATTTTTAATATCTTGAGCCTTATCTTTCAAAGTGGAATTATTCTATGCTCTGGGATCTGTTGTTTTGGGCTTGTTGGTTTGGTCTTTTTCTTTCAATCAATTTTCTAGTGAATATTAAACTAACAAATAAAAAACCCCAACCAGATTACCAAAAGAAAACTTTTTTTTTGTTGTTTGCACAAAATTAACATCATTCTTCAATTTCCTGTCCTGCTTTCTAAAGAAGGTAGGAGATAAGTTATTCTAAGGACCTGAACAGTGGAGATAAGTTATTCTAAGGACTTGAACAGTTTTGCTGTTGTAAGAGACAAAACATAATTTCCTTTGACACTTAAGGCTAGAGACAGTAGCAAAGAAGGTGGCAATAGAAGGTAATAGTGAAGTCAATAGGAGATGAGCTAACTTTTCATACAATAAAAAATTGTTATCTGCCAGGGCACGATAAAGTTTTGGCCAAAGTTTTTAGAAGTGAAATCTCCTTACTTTTTTTTGTAATTCCACATCCCAGGTGTTTATGTTTGATCTGAACCAAGTTTTAGGGTGTTTTTTGGTTGGTTTTGTTTTTTTGCTTGGTTGGTTTGGTTTTGGGGTTTTTGGTTGGTTGGTTGGTTTTGCTTTTTTTGTTGTTGTTGGGTTTGTTTGTGGTTTCTTTTTAACAGAATAACATCTTAAAAATGCTACACTTTTTTTCTATTAAATTCAATATAGTGTTGAGAGATGGAGAAAAAAAAAGTTATTAGCAATAATAGGTTCCTTGGCTATTTATAGGATCTGACTAGATTGCACCTGTTGTGTTTTACAGCTTTTTCTATTAGTCCCTTTGTCAGCAGCAAATGAGTTTTCATACTTGCAGTTGTTCATGTAGCTTTCCTATTCTTCCTTGGTTGAAGCAATCAACAGCTGTGATTACTTCAACTGAAGAAAATTAACCTGATATGTACTGACAGATACAGGAAACATCTTCTTTCATGAATTAGTGAAAAAAACCTCAGTTTTCCTTGTTATTCAGTTATTGCGCTTAGCAACTGGAGGCTTTGAAGTTGGTCCAACACTGGTGCTCACTGTGGTAAGCACACAGAGTACAGGTCTTGGATTCATTCCCTGCATGAAAAGCAGCAAGACACTCTCAGCAACATTGTGGCCTTTTGCCATCCTAGACCAGATCCCAAAGGCAAGATTCTGACTTTAGTGTTGAGGGCATTGGTCTAAGGGATCTTCACTCCTGAGTCTGTTGCAAAATGCAGCTCAGTTGCAGGTGGCTAGACATACAAGTTTGTTGCCACTTCCAACATTTTGTCAACAAAACTGGGCTGGCAGAGTAGAAGGAGTAGCTGACAAGAACCTGAATGGGAATGTCTCATCACATCACTCAAAACATGGCATCAGGGAAGCCCTAGAAGAAGCTGTGCATCCAAATTATATCACTGAACCTTACTGTCCTCATTATAACAGCAGTTACATTGGTACAGACCAAGGGCATACTCTGTCCTTAGAGGTAGATGTAAGTGGTAACTCAGGAAGAAAATCGGAACTGAGCAACCCCATGTAATACTTCTCCTTTATTCTCTCAGCTCTTCCTTCCAGCTCAGAGGATTTCCTCAATGTAGTATGTTACGTCTGTTTAGAAACCTTCAAACAATGCCTCTTTCAAGTATTTTTACAGCTTTTCTTTGAACACAGGCAAAATTTTTAATCTGCAAGATATGCAAAGATTCCATGGGTTTATTACCTATTTCCCACAATCACCCCCATTTGTTTGCTTCTAATTTTACTACCTTCACTCTAGCTCTTTTGTTGATTGCATTCCTCAGTACCAGATGTCACTATGTTGTCATTTTTGGATTAGTGAGCTGAACAGGTACTGTAATTTTTTTCCAAAGTGTGTCTAATAGAGGTAGAAGAGTAAAGCTCATGAACCTAGAGTGTTATTTCCAGTCGTTGTTTTAGGAGAGCCTCTGCAACTCTCTATCTCAGTTTTTCACCTGGGTTGGGTTTTCTGTTGTTCTTTGTTGGTTTAGTTTGGGGTGGTTTTTTTGGTTTTTTTTTTTTTTGTTTGTTTGCTTGGTTGGTTTGGTTTGGTCTGTTTTTCTTTGAAACATACTGATGATGCGCACTCTACAATGGAAGTGATAACCTGTGTGTTCTGATTCTAGGGGGAAATTCTTGAACGTAACCTAGAAAGAGACAAGCAGGCTAACCCCAGAAGAACAGCAGGGCTGGTGAGTAGGGCACTCTCTTGGGACTATGGGAGACATAGGCTCAAGTACTTTTTCAAAGAAAGGGTCTTCCGCCATGGAAGTGTCCTAACCACTAGGTGATAGTGAATTCTCCAGCCTGTTTTACCTCTTCTTCTTCTTCCCCTTTCTTTCTTTGAAACACCAACTACCGGGAAAGTCCGGGGAATTTAAGAAAGTATCAGAAGCTCAGAAAAAGTACTTCAAACTCAAAAAAACATCTTATGTGATTAACTCTCAGGCTTTGCTCTGTAAGAGCCAGCCACTTGCTTTTTTTGCCTTCTACCCTGCTGCGTGTGATTTATTGTCTGCCGTGACTGGTGCACTAGGTGGCAGTAGAGAGTCGCCACTGCCCCTGCGTGCACCAGAGCAAACCACAGGCGAGCAAAATTAACACACCTGCAAATCTCAGGGCTTTGCAAATCTCAGGCCTTTAATAAGCTTTTAACAGCACGGGACTAGAAATATATGTTTTTGGTTTTGGTTTTGTTTTTGTTTTTTTACACCTGCAGCCTATTATGAGATTCGTGGCAGCAAACTCACAGCAAGAACCAGTGCTCCCATGTTTAACCACAGGGAGAACGAGCAGCCTGAGCGTGTAGAAATAATAGAGGCTCTGTTCCCTAGCTGCCAAACATGCCAAAATCATGCATCACTAATCAACAGTGAAACTTTGGTGCTTCTTTTCAGCAAGACTGTGTGGACAGCTGAGAGCTGCAGCTTATAAGCCTAAAATGCATTTCCTGCAAACATAGCTTCCAGCACCAACTCACGGTGGCAGATGCAGGCCCAAGAACACATCTGTTTGCAAATCACTAATCCACGCTCACAAACTCCTTTTTACATGCAATGCTTCTGTTCCTGTCGATCCTGCATTCTCTTAATTGCAGCACAACATGAAAAATGACTGCACAAAGCGTTCTCCACTAAACTATCCCCTAGTGGGGTGTTTGTTCTGTTTCATCCTAAAGACAGAAGTTCTTCTTTTCACTTTCTACATAACAGCACAGTATTGTCATCCAATGAGTGGGTGACTAAGATTTAAACCCTAATGTTCTGTATTTCAGACTTCTTGTTTTCTGTGGAAAACACAGGCATTTGACTTTCAAGGTTTTTTCCCAGGTAGCTGCACAATAAAAAGTAGCTAACGCATAAAATACTCTCTTTCTCTTCTGCATCTAATATAGTCCTGAAGAGCAAAGGAATACAGGAAGGTTGGAGATTCTTCAGTAAGGAAATCTTCATGGTCCAGGAGCAGGTTGTTCCTGTGTGCTGAAGGACAAGCCAGCAAGGAAGATCAGCTTGGCTGAACATAGGAATTTGACTGGAACTCAGGAAGAAAAAATAAAGTTGATGACCTTTGGTAAAAGGTGCAGGTCACTCAGGAAGACCACAAGGATGTCATGATGTTATGCAGGAAGAAAATGAGAAGGACCTAAGCCCAGCTACAAATTAATTTGCCCACTGATGTAAAAGCTGATAACAAAAGCTTTTATAAATAGAAGAGCTAAGGAGGATCTTCATGGTGGAAAGCATAGACTAAGGATGAAAGTATGAGGAAAAAGCCTCTTTGCCTTGGTCTTTAGTAGTAAGAACAGTTGTTCTTTGAGTGCCCAGCCCCTTGAGTGGGATGACAGGGATCAGAATGAAGCCCCATGGTCAAAGGGGAAGTGTTTAGTGACCTGCTACACCATGTAAACTTACACAAGTCTATGAGGCTGGATGGGATCCATTCAAAGATACTAAGGTACTGAAAGAGCAGGTGGAAGTGCTCATCAAGCCACTTTCCATCATTCACCAGCAACCCTGGCTGACCAGGGAGGTTCCAGCTGGCTGGAGGTCAGCAAATGTGATGCTCATCTTAAAAAAGGGCTGGAAGGAAACTACAGGAAACTACAGACCTGTCAGTCTGACCTTGGTGCTTGGGAATTTTATAAACTAGATCACACCGAGTGCCATTATGCAGCACACACAGGACAAGCAGGCCAGGAGGGCCAGTCAGCATGAGTTTAAGAAAGGCAGGCTCTGCCTGAATAACCTGATCTTCTATTGCAAGGTGATTGGCTTATTGCATGAGGGAAAGACTGTAGATGGCTGCCTAGACTTTAGTAAAGCATTTGGCACCATTTCCCACAGCATTCTCCTGGAAAAATTAGCTGTTCATGTCTTGGTCAGGCACACTCTTTGCTGAGTTAAAAATTAGCCAAGTGGCTGAACCCAATAAATGAATTAAATCCAGGAAGGAGGTTGTAGTGAGGCTGAGGAGGTGGGGATCCTGAGGAGGTGGGGCTAGTCTCTTCTCCCAAGCAACAAGTAATACGACAAGAGGAAATGGCCTAAAGTTGTACCAGGGGAGGTTTAGCATGGACATTAGGAAAAATTTCTTCACCAGGAGCGTTGTCAAGCATTGGAATTCAATCAAGGCTGTCCAGGGAAGTGGTTGAGTTTCCATCTCCAAAGGTGTTTAAAAGACATGTAGATGTGGTGCTTAGTGGCATGGTTTAGTGGTAGACTTGGCAGTGCCATCTTAGTGGTTGAACTCTATGATCTTAAAGATCTTTTTCAACCTGAATGATTCTAGCCTCAGTGATGGTAAATGATATTCTGTATACATATATTGGGATAATTGTAGTCACCAAATGCTTTAAACAGTGCCACACAACATGTTTCTTATAAAGAAATAACCTAGAGGTTCCATGGATCAAAGACTTGATTTGTATCTATATTATGTTTTTTGCTAGTCTCTAAAATATTGCATTTCTAGTGAAAATACATTGCTTGCCCCTTTCCATTCCATCAAAACCTGCAGTATATCCCACTAATATCTGAAATCATGAAACATGACTACAAAGAAGTGTATCACCAATTTTGAATTGTCATGTTCTAAGAACACAAAAGCCCATCTGGCACTTGTTTGGACCATTATGCTAAATCTTCTGTTAGTAACACGCTATTGAACATCATACTAAATTAACATATCTTGGTGAATCAAAGATTGCCCTAGGTCTTGGCTTGTAGTGTAACAGGGAATTCCAGTGTCAATGTTTCACTGAAACACTTCATTCTGCCTACTGTAGGTGTCCGCTTTTGGTGACTTTGTTTCTGCTGACGTGAATGAGTGTGATGGGTTAGGAACTTCACAGACACACACTATTGGAATTTTCCAGACTAGCTCAGATGGCTTGGAAGTAAGATGAAGCTATTTTTACAGTAAAACAAAATTTACAAGCATATGTACACAATATATTTACAATTATATACAAATTAGAAATAATACAGAAATCCAAACTCCCTTCTGGACAAATAATGCTGNCCCAGACCAGAGTGGGACAAATTGTTGACATTTTGGCTTTTGATCCCTCTCAGCAAACCAATGACTGATATAGACTTCACCATTATTTTTCTTTTGCAACCAGTGATCTAATTTCTCTCATTAAAATTTTTCAGGTAGCCTCAAACCAGCTCAATGGGTTTAATCTGAATTAGGCAAATAGTTTTGTAAGGTTTTTTTTGGTTTTTTTTTTTTAATAGATCATGAGAAAAAAACAGAGTTGATGCAGGTGATTTGAAATAGAATTTTAAATTGCCTATTTAAACAAAACCCCTGAAGAACTACAAGAGCTTAAATACTATTAAGGAATGCTATTTAAAAATGTCAAAACTGGAGGTGAAAATTAGTAGTGAGAAGCATCCAAATTTCTCCAGGTGCAGCTAACATCTGCTGGCAAACCATCTGAGCCATGTTTGCTGAGCCACTCTGTAAAGGGAAACAGAAAACTACTTTAGTTCTGCCTACCTGCTGCCAGTTCTTTAACCAGTTCTGAGTCATGTGTTTCATTCTGCGTTCAACAGCAAACCTTAAGAAGAACTCCTACAACAAAGCCTGAAACAAACTGAAAGAATGATAGGAACTGAAGCACAGTGGAAAACATAATAGGTCAGAAATGTATATGTTCCTGTCATCATCAAGAACCATTAATAAGGTGGCCAGGGCTTCCATTTAAAAGGCACCAACTGGAAGTTTAGAAAAAGTCCTGTGTCTGAAATCATAACTTTTTATTGTGTTATATATTATTCTATAATATATGCCAAAGCTATCAATTATTGAGAAAGATAATCACCTGATTAGGTTGCAAGTATCCTTGTATGTATGGACATACATATAATGAAGAAGCTCCAGAAGTAGGACCAGCTGTATAATTTCATCAAAGTACCTGTTTTACCAAAACCTGGAACTCTGAGCTGGCGAAACACTCATATCTTGATCAGGTTCTCACTCTGGCTGGCACTTCAAATAATTTGCTGCTTAAATTGTTTTGCTGAGCAGATTGGTCCACAGTTTGAGTCTCTTGTACAACCAGGAGTGGAGATACAGACATGTGAAGTCAGTTCTGTACCAGTTTACTCTTACTTGATATGAACCTGTTTTAACTGCTGTTTTAAAAGCATTAGGAACTATGTGACATGATTTAGCACCAGTCTTGGTGGTTAGGCAGTGGTTGGACTCAATGATACTAAAGGTCTTTTCCAACTGAAATGGTTCTGTGTTTCTATGAAAGAGGTTTAGGCTTTGAATTTAGTTTTATTTGTCAGATGTTTTGTTTGTTTTTTTCCCCATCGTTCTTGCTCTTGTTATACAGACCAAATGATTTCCCATTCTTTTTATTAAGAGGCTTTCATTTTCTTGTATCTAATTAATGTCTCCTTTAAGTCTATGGCAATTCTCCCATTAGCTTCAACAGCCATTAAAGAGGCCTAAAAAGGCAGTCAATTTACACTAATATAATGAATATAAGACAATAACATTAATATTAGAACTACAAAAATAACATTTTCTTTACACAATTACCGGTAGTTAGAATCAAAAAATATAAGCCACCAGCAACTTCCATGTCCAAGCCAATATCAGGATCAAGGTTACTTTTATTAGAGTCAAGTGATGTTGCAGCTGAGGAAGGATTTTCCACTCAAGCTGCATCACCTGTAGAAATTTGGAATTATTACTGAGATTGTAATAATTTCTTTTAATTTTTTTTTTCATTTTCTGGCTTACAGAAACTAGTTAAAAGACTAACCTTGTGTATTTTGTGGATGTTTGAAAAACAGGAGCAACAAAGCCTTCCACATGATTAGTGTTTATATAAAGTAACATAGAGCATGGATGGCACCATGCATATCTGAAGAAGTATTTTGTGTCTTTGACTGTAAGATGGTCTAGAAACTGAGCCCAAATCCTGTCCTTATAAATTAACAAAAAAAAAAACCAAAAACAACTCAAACAACAAACCAAAGAACTATTGGAATCCTCCTTTTTAAGTTAATTTTGGGTACAGGGGTTGCAGGTGTCTGAAAGGGACATGAAAATTGGAGTCAAAGAGTAAGCTAGCAATAGAGAAATGCCCAGAATGTACAGAGAGTGTGTCAGTCTAACTTCTTCTTGAGCATGTCTTTTACTGTGAGCTCTCCAGAAAAATTATTAACTTCATTTTATAGAGTGATATGACTCTTATTTACTTCACCAAAATCTAGATCTTGCTCCTCTCCCTTTAGTACAGATAAATACCTACAGATAGTTGTCAGAGTAGTATCATAGAAAAACTCTAGTTATTACCATTCTCAGGCAGTGTACAGTGTAATAATATAATAAATAATACTGGTTGTTAAAAGACTTTTAAAGCCATAACCCTAAACAAATAGTTTTCCCACTTTTATTCTGACTGAAGATACAATGAAGTAATAAATCTACAAGAGTAACTCTGAATTTTCCTTAGGGTTAGGATATCAGATGGAAGAATAAAGTAACTGTCCTAAGTCAGTTCTTAGTATTAAAAAAAATTAAAATGCCAATACATTGGCAAAAAGTTGCCAATACATTCCTCTCGAGTACTGTGTCAAGTTCTGGTCGCCTCAGTTCAAGAGAGATATTGACATACTGGAACACATCCAGAGAAGTACAACAAGGCTGGTGAGGCGTCTGGAGCACAGCCCTATGAGGAGGGGCTGAGGGAGCTGAGGGTGTTTAGCCTGAAGAGGAGGAGGCTCAGGGGTGACCTCATTGCTGTCTACAACTACCTGAAGGGAGGTTGTAGCCAGGTGGGGGCTGGTCTCTTCTCCCAGGCAACCAGCAACAGAACAGAACAGACAAGGGGGCACAGTCTCAAGTTGTGCCAGGGGAGGTATGGGCTGGATATTAGGAAGAAGTTCTTCACAGAGAGAGTGATTTGCTATTGGAATGGGCTGTTCAGAGAGGTGGTGGAGTCGCCATCCCTGCAGGTGTTCAAGAAAAGACTGGATGGAGCACTTAGTGCCATTGGACAGGGCTGGGGGATAGGTTGGACTGGATGACCTTGGAGGTCTCTTCCAACATGGCTTATTCTGGTCTATTCTATTCTATTCTATTCTATTCTATTCTATTCTATTCTATTCTATTCTATTCTATTCTATTCTATTCACCCAATATAGTGATATTCTTTACTCCTTAAATTTGTTGTTACACGACAACCCAAATTTCACAGTACGAGAGGAGAAGGAAGAGAACAATGCAACCATCTGCACAATAGGCTTCATGGAAACACTATTCCTGTCTTGAAGTAAGGCATTTTTGTGGTAAATAAAACATGTAATGGATGCAGAAGACAAACATGACTGTAACCAGGGGAAATCAGAGCTGCCTGTATGCAACGTGTAACCACTTGTAAAACAAATGCATAGCAACAGAACCACCATCTAGTAGAAATATAAAACACCAGGATACATAATTGAATATTTTAGTGAGTTTTAGACCAAAGAAAGAAGAAAAACTTGTCTTAAAAGTGGTTGATGATTACACTTCTCTTTTTTTGAAAGACACATTAGAAGTCAACTGTATTTTCAGGAGTCAGATGCTTAGCCCTCTTCACCTTATCAAAAAGTTTATTCTGCAGTTAAATTGCTACAATATCAAGTCATACCAGCATTACAAGAGGGCATGAAACTTCCTTTTTTCCTGCTAATTAAGGAAACAAAATCAATATGCAATAAGGCCTCATGAAATATCAATCTACTTTTGTTATACCCAAAGTCAATACAAGAACTTTCTTTTTTTATGCGTTTGACTATCAATGTTTGAAACAACACAAATGTGTATTTTTCTGAGACTCTGCTTAGCTTTTTGACTTTTAATAGCTACTCCTTTTAATTAGGGTATCTTTTCATACAAGTGACCAAATGTGTTTCACATAAATGAATATAATTTTCTGTTTGATGAAACTGAAATCTGGGAATGAAGTACATGAGGAAAATTATGGAAGTAATGACAATAAATTTATCATTTTGTTGTTTCTATTTTGTTACAGTTAGCAAAAATTTACCTTTTTTGGTTATCTTATAAATGTAATTATAGCCACCCCAAATGCTGTCTTAGGTATATCAAGGGACATTTACTTTCTCCAAGCACCTAAGACCTCGAGGACCTTACATATGTTTTATGATTTCAAAAGTTTCTCTCTGCTAGTGTAGATTATTTGTTGTAGTACTATAATACTAATATTTAATTTCACAGTCAGCCACATAAAAATAAAAACCGCTGAGCCTTACTTTGCAGTGCACAGTACTTTACAGGGCACTTTACAGGGTACCTGACCCTGTAAATAGCCATAAAACTGATACATTATTTGAGGCCTTTATAGATATGCACCATTTTTCTTCTGTGTTGTAAATTGGTTTATTATGGTCTTGGCAAGTTCTTTGCTAACTGTCCTTATCCATTGCAGATGGACATTTTAAAGAAGTTCTAAATTACACACAGAGTTTTAAAATTCTCTTGCCAAATGTGCTTTACAGTAAATTTCCACATATGATTCAAATAGATGAATTCTAACTGGATTTTGACTGACCATTGCATTTTAGATATGAGCTGAAGCTGGGAGACCTTAGAGCTCAGATTAATCTTAGCATACATCCTCAGCTAAACTCTGTCTTTCTTCAGAAGGCATTCTAAACAAGCAAAAGGTAATTTTTACCTTTCTTTCTTTCTCCTGACTTCTCTACCTTCTAATGTCAGACTGAGTAATGAAAAAAATGTAAGAGAAATTCTTGTTGCCGTGATGCAAATACATTCTTATAAAGGCTCTCCTGCTCTTTTGTTAGTCTTGTCTTTTATCATGTTTATTTTATAGCTAGAAACAGCATTCAAAGTCCTTTGTGCACTCAAAACAGAGATCATGCCAGTACTGACAAATGTTTATTTAACTTTTTCTTAAGCCTCCAATGGCAGACTCAAAGCAAGAAGTTTCAGCACATCTTGCCATTAAAATGTTTTTCTCAGTGTCTGATTTGAAGCTTCCTTGTGACTGAAGATTGCTTGTTCACCACAGTTACTGGGATGGATTATATCCTTTCTGCTTCACTTACTTGAAGTTATCACATCCCCCTCAGTTGTCTTCCTGTTTGTTCAATATTCCCTCACAGATCATAAAACCAGTAGATAGTACTTTTGCTCTAGATCAACTCCAATTGGAATTTACTTCGTTCTTGAAATACAAAGCTCCAAATGGAAGATATTTTTCTGCCACCTTAGCAATTCTGAGTAGGACGGAAGAATTACTTTATTTGGTTTTGCTTCTGAAAGATATGTTGACCTTTTTCACAGCAGCACAACATTACTGAATTGTATTCAATATAGTGCATACAAAGCCAGCAGGGAACACCTCCTAGTGCAGGGCCAACAACGTGTGCAAACAGACATTTCTCAACCCTAAAGCAGGAAGTGAGTGTGTGCTGGAGGTGGGGGCACAAACACCAACGCAGTGCTATTAAATACAATACAGTACAGAATACAGAGCACAGTGCTTCCTGCTTCTGCGACAAATAGCACGGAATAGCATTACACCCACTACCAACCCTGTGAACTGTAGCTATGAACACGCTTAATGGGGCCTTTAAAGTATAAAGAGAGTGTAAAGCAGGCTGCTAAAGGTATAACAAGGAACCATCCAAGACAAGTTGTACACCGCTCTTTGTATGAGTCATATTTCTGTAGCTACAGATGGGCAATCCTGTTTTCTGCTAAAATCACTAGCCTTTGTGTAGATTTTCATGAGTGTGGTCTTCCTCTAAAATGTATGGAAGAAAGAGAACTCTCCGTTCCTCAATTTAGGTTAAGCAAGCTACAGATGTGGAGCAGACGGAACAAACAGTATACAAGTGGACTTCTGACATTTTTTGAGGAGTTAATCCTACCTGGTTGTTAGTTTTATGGCTCACATCTAATAATATCCTTATCCATGCCGTTCTTTCTGTACTGAAAATTAAATGGAGGACTGCTTTCCTACATGAGGATTAGAAAACTCAGGATTTGTAAAACTCAGCACCTAACTGTTCTTTTCCAAAGCCAGTTATGTTCCACACGCAATTTTAAAAGCTGCTTGGGTCTTTTGCACATCTGTTCATGCTGTGAAGGATTTTAAGAAAAAAGAAAGCGTGCAAACCAGAAATGTGTCTTATGCCACCTAAATGCCAAGAATCTAAAGTTAGTACCTCTACTTTGTGTTTCCTGTGAAGTTCCAAGAGAACTATTTTGCATTTAATTTTTCAGGAGTATCTTTTACTACCTCATTAATTTAGTCAAATATCCTCAGACATCCAGAAATTTCAAACTGGTGAAAAGGACGTTCTTTAAAGAGAGAAAATATCACCAAAAGGTGCTTAAATATCATAATCAGAAAAGGCTCCTTCCATGAAATTGAATGCTTTCTACTGCATTTATGTATCTCTTACCCTCTAAGTTTAAGTAAGCCTTTCTACAAAGGATGGTAAAGGCAGTTTGCCCTTCCTTGGTCAATCCAACTGCAGTGTGGGTAAGCCATTCATGTGGAAAATATCTATGCAACAGACAATTGTGTAGCAATTTATAGTACATGCAAAACAACACGCTCTTCTAAACCTGACAACCCTACAGACCTAGTCTTTGTATAACCTTCCCCTTGATACCTCTCAAGCCTGTTAGCATTACAGTGGTAGGTTAGAATGGCATAAACACTTGCCTAACTGGCACAATTCAGACTTTTTATCTCTTTCACCTCATTCAGTCCAGCTGTGCAGTTAGATAGAATGAAAAAAATCAACAAATGCTTATGTGTCTTGCTGATGGCTATGTTTATTAAAGATTAAAAGATAAAGAAGGCATAATTCAGTCACCAACAGGTTTGAGACATCATGATCCTGGAGATATTCCCATGGTGTTCTACACTGAACTGTAAAATTATTTCCCATACAGACCTATTGGCCTTACATACCTGCTTCTTGCTGACATAATCAATAATTTAGCATTGCAGACATCCAAAATAATACTTCAATTTTTCTTCTTGTTCACAACTGTGCTTGCTTTAAGACTTATGTCTATGTATTTTCTTCTTCCCCAGGTAATGCATTTGTGGTGAGCCTAGCTTTTGCTGATCTGGTGGTGGCCTTGTATCCATACCCACTGGTGCTCTTAGCTATTTTCCACAATGGATGGACACTGGGTGAAATACACTGTAAAGTGAGTGGCTTTGTGATGGGACTAAGCGTAATCGGCTCTATTTTCAACATTACTGCCATTGCGATAAATCGATATTGCTACATATGTCATAGTTTTGCCTATGACAAAGTGTACAGCAGCTGGAACACAATGCTGTATGTTTCCTTAGTCTGGGTATTAACAGTAGTTGCAACTGTGCCAAATTTTTTTCTTGGCTCTTTAAAGTACGATCCACGCATCTATTCGTGCACGTTTGTTCAGACTGCGAGCTCCTACTACACGATAGCTGTTGTGGTAATTCACTTCATTGTTCCTATTACCATTGTGAGCTTCTGCTACCTTCGAATTTGGGGTTTAGTTCTTCAAGTTAGAAGACGAGTCAAATCAGAAACAAAGCCCAGACTGAAGCCAAGTGACTTCAGAAACTTCCTCACCATGTTTGTGGTTTTTGTGATTTTTGCCTTTTGCTGGGCACCTCTCAACTTCATTGGACTGGCTGTAGCCATCGATCCCATGGAAATGGCACCAAAAGTTCCTGAATGGTTGTTCATTGTAAGCTACTTTATGGCCTACTTCAACAGCTGCCTTAACGCAATAATATATGGACTTCTTAACCAGAATTTTCGGAATGAATACAAACGAATTTTAATGTCACTGTGGATGCCAAGGCTTTTCTTCCAGGACACATCCAAAGGAGGAACTGATGGTCAGAAGAGCAAGCCTTCTCCTGCTTTAAACAACAATGATCAAATGAAAACTGATACAGTGTAAATAGTCAATGCAAGAGTTTGTCATGGAGAAACCCAAGAATATATATATAATGTTCGGGTCATTCTTGCTTCCCTTTTTATACATATATATGTATATATATATCTTTAGATAGCACTTTGCGACTGGAATACTGTCTTGTTGACAAAGCACATTGCTCTCAATTAATGATTTATACAAGATATCAACTGAAAACGCATTTCAGAGTTAAAATGGCAGGTGAGTGAAAGCTGGTTTAGTTTTGACAGCTGAATTCTACTTCCAGGTATACGAATGAGGCATTTTTTCACTTCAGTGGGGCTTTTGCATTCTTTAGACAAGATCAGGATTCATTTCTCAGAAGACGTAGTGAAGGTATTTGTACATGTGCACAACAGCTCATAAAGGCTGCAGGGTGGCATTTCCCTGCCTCCTGTGTCTGAACAGATAGTCTGGTTTTCACAAATAAGCTGAAAAATCACATTTCTGTGCATGTATTGGTGACAGTAGTAGTATCTTTGTATCAAACATGTAAATTAGAGAGAAGAATGTTTGTGTAAAAAAAAATATTAGCTTTAGAACCTTTCCACACAGGTTTTTCATGCTTACTGAAATTGGGAATACAGTGTATTTACTATGTTCATCTTTTGTGGGTAATTTTATGGTAAGCAATACAATACAAATGGACTTCTTCTTACACATTTACTTTATGTAATATTCTTCTTTTAGAGAGGAGTGAATTTTCATTGTGCTCATCTTATATACTTAGATATATACACCCAATGTCATCTGACCTGCTTTAGCACAACTTACAAACTCGCAACGGGATAGAAATTGCAGCATACAAGCTGTAATCATCTGCAGTTGCAACTGGGCACTAGACACAATATCCTAGATCATCTCAAACTATGGTAGACCAAAAGAAGCCCTTTTGACTGTAATTGGTAGCTGAAACGCTTGCCTCATATATTTTCATCTAATCTTGAACAAAACCCACTGTTGGTGTCTAAGCTAAATTTCAGTGTTTCCTAAGTTTCCTTCCACCTATGATGATAAATACACATCCAGGGATGAGATGGATTGCTTTGTGGAGGTGCTGGCTTCCTTTCCCTGACTTTAGAAGGAGCTTTGAGTACTATTTCAGACATCTCACTTTGCATAGCTAGAGCAGGATTTGTATTGCCTAAGTATGTGCTATTTCCAGTGTAGAGTTTGTGCACAATCTGTTTTCAACATTCCGACTATAGTTCGTGGAGTTCTAAGAAATTAATAATTTTATCTTGATACAGGCATCCTTACTGGTCAGTAAAACTGGTCAGAAGTACTCACTGACTGCGTCTTCATTGATTGTAACAGAGATTGGGCACTTTATGTAGACATATTTCAGGCAAAGACAGTTGGTCTCAATTGCTGTGAAGAGTACCTAGAGTTCACATTTGCACAGTCCATAAAATAAAATTACTATTTTCAATTTTCTTTTCAAACTGAATTTCTTCTTTTTCAGGTAACACTTCATAACAGTGATTGTAGTGGGTTGGGAACTTCTCCCCCCAGTTGAAATTTACCATGCCAACTCAGATGGAGTGGAAATAAGATAAAGCTGCATTTACAGCAAAGCTAAATTTACAAATGTATATACACAATATATTTACAAGTATTTACAGTTATATACAATTTAGAAATAAAACAGAAATCCAAAAATCCTCCCTAGACAAAAAAAAAAAGCCCAGAAGGGACCAGTGCCACTCTCTTTCCCAGACAGGAAACAACCAGCAAGGTTTACATGTTACCTAGTCAGCCAAAGTTGGTGTAAGAGATTAGAGAGAGAAGCAAAGAGAAAGGTGTCCCAGAGCAAAGAAGCTGGAATTGTTTATACTTTGGCTTTTTATACTTTTTAGCAAACCAAAGAATGATATAGACTTTATCATTATTATTCTTTTACAACAAATGATCTAATTTCTCTTATTAGAATATTCCAGTGAGCCTTAAACCAGCACAGTGACCATACAGTTCAGATTGCAATCTGTGCTGTACCCCACAGCATCATAGTAACTTAAGCAATGTGATTTGTATTATCTCCAAATCTCATTAGGGTGTCCTAGCCCTCAGTCAGTGGTTTTACCATTAGATCTGAAACACACATCACTCTTAGTAGTGCTGTTCAGGGAAGAGGAGATAGGCCTCTCATAAACCCATGACAGATATTGAAGAAGGAAATACATTCCACAGACCTGGCTACTATGAAACACCTTTCTGTAGCAATGTTAGAAAACTATTTCTGTAGTAATGTTAATTTGTACAGTGAATACAGTGCTCCTGAAGACTAAACATCACCTTTATGTCGCTGTATTTGTAGACAAACATCAAAGAATCACAGTATTTTAAATGTTTTATTTGCTTGCTAAATGTATATGCCAAGTACAGCAAAGCAGCAAATGTAATGATTCTTCTAGCTTTAGTGTTCTTCAGATGATTTCTGATAATCTCTGAAGTTCAATACACTGCGACTCATAGAGTAGTAGCCTGATGAAACCAGGAAACTATCTGTATAGGAGGAAGAAAGAGATGGGGCAGATTTAACCTGGTGCTAGGAAATAAAAGTATTGCAGCTAAAAGTAGTCATCATTAACATGTAGGTTCTGCTTGGAACATAATTTTGTGAGTCTGACACAGTTTTAATACGTATTGTATTTCGTTGTGAGATCCATACCAAGGTGCTGAGCACAGAACTAGTATAGATGTATGCCTACGTATGAAACTTACCCCAGAGTAAAGAAGGAGTTTCAAGAGACTGAAACTTGCAGGGAAGGACACCAACTTTCCTTCATTGGCAATCTTGCCTTTTTAAACTATGAATACTCAAAACTGTGATCAGTCGAAATTTATCATTTGACTTGTAGATGAACTAGTATTAGAAGTAAATTGATTGATCTTGGTTCATCACTTGCTGACATAAGTCAGAATAGAGTCCAGAGCTTGGATCAAATCCCCATCAATGTTTTAGCAGACATACCTTCCAATAGACCAGGTTGTTCAAAGCCTCATCCATCCTTGCCTGAACATTTCCAGGAAGAGTACATCCACAACTTCTCTGGGCCATCAGTTCCAATGTCTCACTACTCTCATAATAAAGAATTTATTCCTAACGTCTAATCTAAATCTACCCTCTTTTAGTCTGAAACTATTGTTCTTCATCCTATTTCTACACTCTCTCTTTCCATATTTCCTGCAGACCCTGTTTAGTTACTGGTAGGCTGATTTAAGTTTTCCCTGGAGCCTTCTTTTCTCCAAGCTACATAACTTCAACTCTCTCAGCATGTCCTCTTAAGGGAGCCCCTCCAGCCTCCTGATCATCTCTGTGACCCTCCTAAATTATCAGGTGTGAATTCTACCACTACAATATTTCCTGAATGGGATCCTGCTCTGCATGTTGTCTGCAAAATCAGTGGAGCTGTTTAGCATGCCAGACACTGATATCATTGAGCTCTGATGTATAGGCAGTAACTCATCCTTGTTAAAGTCAGTTTTTATGTCCTGTATTACTGCAAAGCACTGTATTTGTGTTCACCAGGAAATAAGTCAAATTCACAAAATTTACATTTACCTTAAAATCAATTACATAAAACTTATATTAATTTGGATTATTAAGTGCAACTTTTGAACAGTGAAATGTCTTCGCATAGCAGTATTTTATTTTTCCATGTAATAATATACCTATATCAAAAGGCTTAAGTTAATTTTCTCCCTTCTCTTACTATAATTCAAAATCAGCTTGCCCTCAATTTATGTTTGAAGGGGAAAATAGAAATGAAATTTAAAATAAAAATAACAATCAAGAAAGTTATAACATGACTTGGAAAAGTAGTAATGAAGTTCCTATCAGCTCCATATAGATTTGTGCATCTTTAAGGAGGTGACGAATATTCACAGGATCCTAGAACCATAGAAGTCTAAGGGCTGGAAGGGACTTTGAAGGATATCCAGTCCAAGCCCCTTGCCAGAGCAGGATCACCTATACCTGATCATACAGGTGGGTCTTGAATATTTCCAGAGAGGGAGACTCCACGACTCCCCTGGGCAGCCTGTTCCTGTGTTCCAACACCCTCACTCTGAAAAAACTCTTTCTCATGTTTCCATGGAACTTCCTACGCTTTAACTTCCACCCATTGCCCCTTGTCCTGTCATTGAGGATCATCTAGAAGAGCCTGGCTTCATCCTCCTGGCACTCATCCTTTACATATTGATAAGCATGGATAAGGTCACCCCTTTCCAAACTAAAGGGCTCCAGCTCCCTCAGTCTCTCCTCATAAGGAAGATGTTCCATTCCCTCAATCATCTTTGTGGCTCTGCACTGGACTCTTTCAAGCAGTTTCCTGTCTTTTTTCAACTAAAGGGCCCAGACTGGACATATTATTGCAGATGCAGCCTCACCAGGGCAGAGTAGAGGGGAGAATGCTTTGTTACATAACAGTATTTACACCAGCACTTAAAAAAAAAAGAGAGGAAAAAAGTCAGATAGCTGCTGTGTTCTGCACAAAGTAATCAGTGAAGGCAGAATTATGGCCTCAGGGACAAAGTTTGTTTGCAAAACATTTTGAGTGTTTTCAAGCATTTAATATTTTCTTGATTAAAAAGTGTCATATTTTCTGTTTATTGAAAGAAATAGATGTATTTTAGTACTGTTCTTACAATAAAAGTCTGATCAGAAAAAAAAAAGCTTACCTTCACATAGGTAGAGGAAGAGCATTTGTAAATTCTGTTTCAGTTAATAGGAAAAAAACTAAATGAGACTGAAGTGATGCATTAGCCTTATCCTGTCTCACCATGTAAGTGAAAATTTCACTCTGAAAGGAAGAATTAAAACTAAAGATTCAGTCCTATTGTTGCTGACTTCAGTGAAATTGAGTTTTCACAGCAAATTGTTGACTGCATAGACTGATTCTGTCTGGCTCATTCTCAGGGGCAGAAATAGACTCCTGTCTCTCCACTTCTTCCTTTAAGTACACGTTAAGATAAAAATTATCACTTTTATTTACCAATTGTATTTTCTAAGCGCTGCACAAAACTGGGTATTTGCCAATGAATAAATACTTATATAGGTTTGTATATATTTCTTACTATGTATATAACAGAATTTCACTCATCTGCATTTTAAAGGCATTTAGAGATTTAATGGAAAATGTGGAAGAATTTATTTTCAGTCCTATATTGATATGTCAGTATTTTAACTGGATCTTGCACACCTGGTGTATAATAATAAACCTATATTTTGCCTCGAGTTGCATTGAGCATGCAAAGAGACCACTGTGGATGTCACCTGCAGAACATGTAACTGATGCCTGTTCATTGTCTTGTTAGTAATACATCCAGCTTTAGTGAGAAACAAAATGACCGAAAACATTTTAAAAATCTATATTTTTATAAATATTTTTGTGGCGTAAATTTACTCTAGGGTAAGGATCACAGTAGATACATTCTTAAAACCCAGATACTCTGAGTTTAACTGGAGTTGGAGGCTGAACCAAAGGAATGTGACCCACTGTGTTCCACTGAACCTGGTCACAAAGGTGAGAATGTCACATTCACTAACTCTAGCAACTCTGGTGTTCAGTTCTGAGGACTTTAATTCGTTGGGGAAGGTTCTATGGAATACTGTTGGTGTTTACTCACAGAAGAAGTTCGTTTCATGTCGTTGTGCAGGCAAAACTCCAAATAGTTCAACAGCTGCAAAATAAAGCCTTGAAATTGTTGTATAAAGAATTGTTCTTGGGTGGAATAAAGAACAGCTGGCAACAGTAAGAGCACTTTTAAAATTGTATTTTACGTGTGGAATATATACCAACTCATTTTGATTCTCTGTAAACTTACTGAGTTCGCCTTTACCTACAGACATGTGATTGAATCAGATAAATCCATGCCAGCTGATATTGACTGTGATAAATGAGTTCCATCAATGCCAGCTGTGGTTTTAAATCACAGACTAATTAAGACTGGCGTTGTTGTCCTTAGGAAAAACAAACAAACAAGAAAACAACAACTCATGTGACTATATTTCAAATTGCTCCGTAGAGAAACCTTGTGGCAAATGACTTGTTTGTATGTGTTTAATGTAAATGTAACCATTTCATTCAGGAAAAGAAAAACCAAAAAGCTTTGCAAAATTCCAATGAATAAAGCTATACAGTCTTGCTCCAAAGAGAAAGATACTCTACTGTAGAAACACACACTTTGCAATGCCTAACTTTTACAAGGCTCCGTGAGACGCTCAAGATGCACATGTGGGAGACCCCACAATGGGATATTTCAATGCCTTTTAGTTTGTCCACAAAACAGAGCTTGGCCTGATTACTGTGAATGTGCCAGGCCTGGGAAGTACTCTGAAAGCCTGCTGCTTTCCAGGATGGCTTATGGGAGGGTAAGACCACAGCTATTGCTAATACAAATTAGCTGCATCAGGGGAAGTTTGGGCTGGACGTTAGGAAAATAAAAATGTTCACAGAAAGAATGATTGGCCATTGGAGTGGGCTGCCCCAGGAGGTGGTGGAGTCATCATCCCTGGAAGTATTAAAAAAACAGACTGGATGTGGTGCTAGGTTTAGCTGATTAGATGATATTGGGTAACAGGTTGGACTTGATGATCTTGAAGGTCTTTTCCAATCTGATTAATTCTGTGATTCTGTGAAATGTTGCTCCTCTAGGAGATACTGCCACTGTCCCCTTCTTCTCATCCTCTACTCTCAGCAGACTTCCAGGGATTTCTTTTATGGCTTTTTACCACATTTGTACCAGTTTATTATATCACTTCAATTTTTTAAATGTCAGGAGCAGCCTGGCTGAGCCTTTTTAACTCAGTCTCAAGGAGAACAATTTACTTAATTAGCTGAGAAGCCTGAAGCAGTCTCTACTGCAACTGACAAAGGAAAAAAAAAAAAAAAAAAAAAAAAAGNNNNAAAAAGGAAAAATATAAAAAAAAAAAGGAAAAAAGCTTTTCCAAAAAGAAACCACAGCCTCATGCTTCCAATGTCAGCACTTTTTCTGGTTTTGAACAGTTACTATCAAAAGGGAAAATAACTCCTACAACCATTTCTAAGAGACTTTAAAATAAAGACTACCTCTGGCTTGAAATGTTCACATCTGTGTGGCTATCACTATATAAGTAGCCATAAAATTTCCCTGACAATCTGAAAAATGCTGTCAGGATCCCAGAATAAATGTTAGTGGCCTCCAGAAGTCAAATAATCCCCTGCTGAAAAAAGATCTCAATAGATCAAATTGTTCAGGTCCATGCTCAGCCAACTTTGAGCACCTCCAAGAATGGAAATTACATGATCTCTCCATACATCCTGTATCAAGTATTTGATCACTCTCATGTTATGCTTTTCCTCCTCTATTATCTCTTTGAAATCTCCCTTACTGCATCTTGCTCCTGTTGCCTCCCATTCTAATACTGTACCTTCATGAACGCTCTATGATTCTCTTGTTGTAGACAGGCGTATGGACTGCTCTTCAGCTTCTCCAAGCTTAATAAATCCAAGCTTTCCTCATATGGCCAGTGCTCCATGTTCTTGACCAGCTTAGTGGATTCTGCTGGACTCACTCCAGTTTATCAACACCTATCTTGTACTGTAGAGCCCAAAACAAGACAAAGTACTGCAGAGGTGGTCTTAAAATTGCTGAACAAAGTAGAAAAATCACTTTCCTTGACCTGCTGGTGACCTGTTTCCTTCTGCTGCCAACACATGCTCGTGGCTCGTGGAAATCTTCTTGTCTGCATGATTGCCCTTGTTCTTTTCTACAGAGTTGTTAGTGACCCCCAGCCTGTGATGTTACATGATGTTGTTCCATCCAGCATACAATATTTTGCTCTTAATGAAGATCATGATGTTCATTGTGACCCATTTCTTCAGCTTGTCCAGCCCTTCAGAAAACTGACTGCTTTCTCCAACTTGGTGTTGTCCACAAACTTGCTAAGAATGCATCCCATCATCTGGCTTGTTACTGAAGATTTTAAGCAGCACCTGTCCCATTATTGGCCACTGGGATGCCCCATTAGTTACTGACTCTTTTTCTGGACTTCATGTCACTGATCACAGTTCTCTAGGTCTACTAATTGAGTCAATTCCCCACCCACCTTTTCATCCACTTATACAACCTTTATCTTACAAATCCTGTGATAAGAATAGGAGATTGAGGCCTTCTGCCTCAATTTCCTATAAGAAGGTGTGTGACATCCACTGCATTCTCTTGGCCACAGCACCAGCCATCATAGAAAGCAGTGAAGATGGGTGGGCATGATTTCTGCTTGATAAACCTGCGCTTGCTTCTCTGTATCTTGTCTTATATGAGTTTAGAAATTAATTCTGAGTAGATTTGCACAGAGACTGAAGCGAGACTGACCAGCTTGTAGTCCTGGGATCCTCCTTCTTGCCCTTCTTTAAGACGACAGGATTGCATTTTTCCAATTATGAGAAGCCTCCCGAGTCACCATGACATTTTAAAAATTGTGAGTGTGTCATTACGATGTCATCAGTGAGCTTCCCAACATTCTTAGCTGTTATCCCATCTAGTCCTATAGACTTGTGTATGCACAAGAGAGTTAAGTGATCCCTGGCTCTTCCTTCCCTCCCACAGATCCTGCTACAAAGTTCAGGGACTTGGGATTCCTGAGGCCGATTCTTACCAGTGAAAACTAAGAAAAAAACTTACTGAGAACATCAGTTTTTCCATCGTATCTTCTCTCTGACTTCCTTGCCATATTGACAGATTCCCACTCTCCTTACCCTTCCTTTTGATATCAGTGTATTTATAGAGACCTTCCTTGTTGCCTTTCATCTTTTTCACTCCTGGACTTTAAGTACCATGTGAAGGGGACTATTGCACAAGTTTTAATCTCTGTACTTGTTTGAAGAAGCCTTTGCCTTTCCACTCCATTTGCAGCAGCCTGACATAGTGACTGGCAGGGTAGGTGCTATCTGTAAGGAGAAAGGTTAGTTGGCAAAGGCTAATCTTGATGACCCAGGCTGAATGCGTAGCCCAGTAGGTGGAAGATTTTTATGTTGGCAATATTGCACAATGACATTTTGATCAAATACTACAGCATGGTGAAAAGGAAATATTTTTCTGAAGGAATCTCAATCAATTAAAAAAAAATCAGGCTTTGGGTCTTTTCCCTTTTGTATATCAGTGTCAACCTAGGGACTTGTAAAAGATGTTTTTGATATTGGAACTGTCACTATCATATCCTGTACTTTTCATTACTCTCAAGCAGAACTTCATTGAAAGTACACATCATCAATATCAACCAAGCAATTGTGTGTTTCTTAAAGTATCCTTGTCAAAAATTACTCTTAGGCAGAGTAACTGTTACAAACCTTTTTTTTTTTCCTACATACTTGGTCATTCAGTTTGTTTAAAAGGTAAGGAACCAAAAATCATTTTAGCAAGTACACGCAATATATATAATTTAAGGAGTACAGCATGGATTTATCATGTTGCAATATATTCACCAATCCCACATGTCACAGCTTATGTGTGATAATTCATAAAGCCAAGAGCCAGTCACCCCAATGCTTTTCAAATCATACGCCCTAATTCAGTCTTCGAACAACTGCCAACATTTTTGTTATGTTTTAATTGTTATGTCATTGGAAATCAGTATATATTTTCTGTTCATAGGGTTAGATTCCTCCAAGGGTCTTAGTCCAACACTTTACAAGATGTCACAGCAGGAAACAGGAATTTCAATAAACATTACATTATTAAAAATAGTGCATCCAAAGACTTTTTTCCTTTTTGCTCTGAAGTGGAACTAATCTTAAATTGGGTGTCGCTGCAACACTATGAAGGTCTGTTCTGCTGCTAAATTTCAAACAGATATTTTGTATTTCAGGATATTTATATAACTAACAGATATGAACTATCAAAAAGCTACCACAGTGAACGATCTCTTGGGCCAATTGCTTACAATGCCCAGCTTTTATCTGGAAATGCAAAAAAGCTCTTGCAATAGCTCTTTAGCCCTCTCTGGTGTACATCATAAATTGACAAGGCATTCAAGTAATCTTTATTAAAGTACATTCTGCATATGGGTTCCTTTTTTCTTCTTGTTTGTGTGGAGAGCAGTTAAAAAAGAACCATGAAAACAACATGACAATGTCTCATATATAGAGACTATATTTCAAATGCATTACATGGAAAGAATGAGGTGACCTCAATTACTGTGTCTTTGGGGGAAAAGTATACAGATTCTTTAGTTTATGCTTAATCTCATTCTCTAGCTATCATTTACATTTGCTTGTCAAACAAATTCTGCCCTCATCTAGTTTTTTTTTTTCTATAAAACAACACAAAAGTATGGATTGAACTAAAAGCTATGAATCAAATATGACCTTATTTGAAAGAATTTTATGTGCTACTGGTGTATTTAGTTCTGTCACCTCCACTCCAAAAGACCACAGTTTTGTTACCATGAGGACTTCATCCCATGTTCTTTGCATCCAATTCTCTCTGACCAATTCTCTCTCATGTACTCTTTTTCATAGAATTGTTCAGGTTTAAAAGGTGTCTAAGATCATCAAGTCCAACATTAACCTGGCACTTCCAAGTCCACCACTAAACCATGCCATGTATTGACATGCCTTTTAAATACCTCTAGGAGGGGTGAGTCAACCACTTCCCTGGGCAGACTGCTCTGATGCTTAACAGCCTTTTGGTGAAGAAATTTTTTGTGATATCCAACCTCCTCTGACACAACTGGAGGTCATTACCTCTTGTCCTACCACTTGCTCCTTGGGAGAAGAATCAAACTCCTACCTTACTACAGCCTCTTTTCAGATAGATGTTGGAAGCAACAAGGTCTCCCCTGACTCACCATTTCTCCAGTCTAAACAATCCCAGTTACCTCAGCCACTCTCTAGAGAATAAGCAGCTTTGCCTTTCTTTTGAAGAAGCTTCAGTACCCAGAATTATGAAGAGATTTTACAGGAAATTTGAATGTGGTTCTTTCTACTAAATATAATTTAGTATATATAATTTAGAAACAGTAATGTCTTGTTAATGAAAGGCATTTGAAGTTCAGAAATCACCAAAGAGTGTGCATGCAAACCAGGATCTGTACTCTCTGTCTTTAGTCCAATATGCAACAAACAGGAGACAGGGACAGGGATTTTTGTTGTTGTTGTTCTTACTAAATAATCACAGAATGGTAGGAATTAGAAAGGACATCTGGAGATCATGTGTAGCTCCTCTGCTAAAACAGGTTTGCCTAGATCAGGTTGCACAGGAAGATATTCAAGTGGGTTTTGAAAGTATGCAGAGGGGTAACGGGTTTAACTGGAAGAGGGGAGATTTAAACTGGATATTAGGAAGAAGTTCTTTACAGTGAGAAGCCCAGGGAGATTGTAGATGCTTCCTCCCTGGAGGTGTTCAAGGTCAGGTTGGATGAGGCTTGATTGACCTGTTCTAGTGAGAGGTGTCCCTGCCTATGGCATGGGATTGGAACTAGATGATCTTTGAGGTCCCTTACAACCTAAACCATTCTATGATTCTATGACTAGACTAGACTAGACTAGAATAGAATAGACTAGACTAGACTAGAATAGAACAGAATAGGCCAGGTTGGAAGAGACCTCCAAGATCATCCAGTCCAACCTAGCACCCAGCCTTATCCAATCAACTAGACCATGGCATTAAGTGCTCCATCCATTCCTTTCTTGAACACCTCCAGGGACAGCAACTCCACCAACTCCTTGGGCAGCCCGTTCCAATGGCAAATTATTCTTCCTGTGAAGAACTTCCTCCTAATATTCAGCCTATACTTCCCCTGGCACAACTTGAGACTGTGTCCCCTTGTTCTGTTTCTGGTTGCCTGGGGGAAGAGACCAGCCCCCAGCTGGCTACAACCTCCCTGTATGTGTGTTACTCAGATTCTTTCCAGGAAGGCTCTCTCTAACAAGAAGAATGGTTAAGTGTATCATACTTTTTATTCATGACATGAATAAAAATCACAAAAGGTGTCTTTACAACCATACAATTCAACTCATGGTGTGGGAACCTCTTAGATGTTACACACTTTGCACATGCCGCTACTTGCCGAATACTCTCTAGAGCAGCAGGAATCTCTGAGTAACAAGTTTTACATGGCTCACCAAAAATGAAACCTAGGTAAGCAGATTTTCTGCCTTTACAGTTTTCATTGATCTCTACAGATTTGCCTCTGCCTTGCAGAGCAGAGATGCAAGTGAAGGGTTAATGAGGACAAATTTGCTGTGAGTTCCTGTAAATAAAAAACAAATTTCTGCTTCTCAGAGTAATGAGATTCTGGTTCTGGAAATGTCCTCTGTTCCCATCATATCCACAAATATAGACATGCTGGAGTCTCTATGAACTTCTCACCCCCTCCACTGTGAGATAAGCAGATGTCTACCAAACCAGGTTGCTTGGAAAATAGGTAGCTTAGAATTCTTCAATGGCTGTCATCAATATTTACTTCCTCCTGCTCTACTGCTATCACTAACTTTTGGGTCATAAGATCGGATGCTAAAGTAAACACCTAACTATTATGAAATCGTTGGCAAAAGCACAAGTGCCAGGACCAATCACAATTAAATGGGAGCATTCTATGACTCTACATGATACAATAAATAAATTAATACATGCTAGATATGTTGGAAGGTCCAATCCTAGTTCTTCAACTTGTCCCATAGCATGGAAAAGTCTCACTTGAAATTTTCAACTGCACCCTGTAATCCTGTATTTCCAGATTTAAGATAAAATGATCGTTTACACTGTCAGGGATGGGATAAATGGGATAAAGCGATGACATATTCTGTAACACAAACAACATTTTAGGGTATTTTATCTCTCATCAAAAGCATGTACAAATAATAATTTCTCTTACCCCCCTCCCCCACCCCGAGATACTAAAGTACGGTTGTAGTCATTAATTTTAAAAACAAAGTTTCTTTTATTCTTTCCCCAAATATCACAGCATATTTGTATTTAAAGAAACCCAGAACATTGTAAATATTACCAATATATGTACCTTATATTTTATGGAGCTCTTTGTATTAATAAAGTACTTATTTATTTAGGAGTCCTGTATTATAAGAAGTGTGTGTGCTTTTGGAGGCTAAGTGTAATTTTCTGTCATTAGGTCATAGCCATTCAACACAAGTTTCCAAGTGGCTGACAGTTCACTTGTTTGTTGTATTTAAAGTTTCTGCATAGTATTAGGTGGATGTATTATGGCATCTGTGTGGAAGTTTGGGAAGCTGTCTGACACCCCCACTTTTGAAATAACCCAAGCTAGACTCAGTTGGCTGGAGGGTAATAAATGAAGCTTTATATCACAGCTTTGTACAATATACAAGCAGATATTTACAACATATTACAGATATTTACAGATATATACAGTGAAAAGGTAATACAGAAACACCACACCCCTGCCAGAGATCAGAGTCCCCAAGAGGGGTTCCCAGTCACCCTACCACCTTTCCTGCACTACCCAATCTTATCCCAATATCTATCTTATGTGCCAAGTAAACAAGGAAGATTGGCCAGAGGGGATTAGAAGCAGGAATTGATTAGTTGGGTTACATAGATTCAGCCAGGGAGAGAGATCAGCAGCCAGAGTGACCCAAAGCAGCTCTGCCTTATCTTTGTTTGGGTTCTTACTTTTGGATGTCTCAGTGAACAAATGAGTGAAGGAGACATCAAGAATGTTTTCCTTTCTCAACCTATAATCTAATTTCTCATTAAAATCCTCCAATCGGCCTCAAACCAGCACACGTGGCACTTAAACATGAAGAATTAAAAACAAATCTTGAAAGAAAACATCAGTCAAGCAAGGTTTTTTTTTTAAATCTCCTCATACTTAATGTATGCTTTTACCTTTACATATGCTGATAGACCTCTTAGTCTGCAGTGTGAAGCACTTGGAAAAGAAGCAGCAGGCATTCACATGAGGTTTAGGAAAGTGGGATAAAATATTGTTCTTAACATTCATATTTCTTCTATGCTGTGTGAGAGCTGACAGCAATAAAGGCTGAATCATTTACTATGACCCTTCAGAGATGTTAACTGATGGAAGGATAATACTTGCCTCTTTAAACAAATAGTTTAGATTTGACTGAGGATCCTCTGGTAACTCAAGTGTTAAACTAGCTTATTTTGAGAGAATGAGTAAACTAAGCCTAAGAGACCTTTTTCAAATGCCCTCATTTCAGGTAACTACTGCATAGCCTATTACGAGGTCCCTGTAATTCTTCGTCATAGCCTTTTTCATTTATATTTACTGGATTGTCATAGGCTGCAAGATTCACTTTGTGAATTTAAAAAGCCTATGATTCTTTCTTTGAAGATTCAACTGCCCTTTGTAAAAAATTCACATCCTCAACTTTGAACTACAGCAGCAGTCTATTATTTTTACACTTCATTTAAATGTCAATGCGTTATTTTATAAACTTCAAACTTCTAAACTGCTGCATGATTTCCGGAGTTCACAATGAAGGTTTTCATGTTGGAATGACATTTCCTATAGATTATACAGAAAGAAGTCTCCTTAGTTACATAGTGCAAAGAGGAAGATAAGCGTTTCAGCAGAAGAAAACTTACCTGTGGTCACAGCTGAGTTGTTAACTGGTTAGCCACACTGAAATAGAGGCCAGACATTATCAGGTTGCATTTAGTGTTTATGAAAGACATTTGGAAAAGAGCATTTACATCTCCCATGCAGCCATAAAGAAGCTAGGAGCCTCATCCCACGCTGGATAAGTAAGAGCAACTTGTCAGTACACTTGGTGTATGTATACAAGATAGGTATGGTTCCCATACCATGGCAGGTCCAAGCTGCCAATGGTACCAGCAATAGTGATGCTGTCTTTTGGTGTAGGAGGGGGATGATGCACTATGGATTCCACTTTCCAGTAGAGTAGCCATAATGATACATGGCTACTATATCACATCTTTTCTACTGCAAGTGCATATCCTAAGTAAATAAAAGGCAAGCAAAACCATCCTGGAATTTCATTGTCTCATGTAAAGTGGGAATTAACCCTTTTATCCAGAGTGGAATCAAGGGAGAACCTTCAGGAGATCAGACAATATCAAAACCAAAGAGACGCCAGTTCCTTCCATTATTTACTCTTTCCTTCAATCAGTACATCCAAAGAATTTCATCTCTGCTTTCCTGAAACAGAAATAAACAGTAGGAAACAGAGCTACTCTCTGCATTTCTCCCAATGTCTCAGCTACAAAGGCACAATGGTTATGCTTGCTAAACACACATGCTCCATCCAAAAACATGGAGTCAGAAGCATCCCAGAGCACAATTTGCTTTTAGATTTGTCTGATTCTTGTGTCCATCACATGACAGTCTGTCTGGCT
Organism: Psilopogon haemacephalus; assembly: GCA_013396835.1. Taxonomy (NCBI): domain Eukaryota; kingdom Metazoa; phylum Chordata; class Aves; order Piciformes; family Megalaimidae; genus Psilopogon; species Psilopogon haemacephalus. The sequence continues at coordinate 100,813 of VWZI01000797.1, read as the reverse complement.
GACAGTCTGTCCCCTCATGGTAATTGCATCACTGCTGCCATTGATGCTGTGGGCAGGCATTGGGGAAGTCCCAGACTGCACTCAGCAGCAGATGGGAAATGGATTCAGGAACTATATTTGTGAACTGTATTTAGGAACACTGCATTTGGGATCAAAGGCAAAACAGAGAGAGTCCTCTTTGGACACCTGTCGTTGAAGAAGAGAGCCTGTCTGTTGTGATCCCTCAGTGCTATACTGAATCTGGCAGTATTCAATGAATGTGACAGGTGAAGAGGGTCACCAGTCCTGTCCACTCCACCCTGAAGATGTGGCCTTTTACTCTGCACCCACAACATGGCACAAAAGATTTACTAGTAACCTTGCAGGTGGGTGCCTTGGTGACAAAGGACACAAAGAAGACAGAATTACTATATGCCTTTATGCTTGTCTCTGCCTATACTGCTGGAGCCTGTCCTCAGGAGCCCCTGACACCTGAGGCACCAGAGAAAGCATGACAAAAGAGTCTTCTCTGGGTGGTGAGGACTGGGTTGAGGAACATATGAGTAATCTGGACATCCATAATCCATGGGTCCTGATGGCATGCAGCCACAGGTCCTTAGGGAGCTGGCACAGCCAGTTGCCAGACCACTCTCCACCATCTTCAGTAAGTCATGGCAGACAGAAGAGGTGCCTGGGGACTGCAGGAGGACAAACATCACTCCAGTCTTCAGAAAGGGTAAGGAGGAGGACCCAGGTAACTATAGACCAGTCAGCCTCACCTCCCCCTCTCAAAAGGTAATGGAGAAATTTTTCCTTGATGCTGCCCTTAAGCATATCAAGGACAAGGGGGTCATTAGGAGCAGTCAGCATGGTTTTACCAAGGAGAAATCATGCTTGACCAATCTGATAGCCTTTTATGAGGACATAGCCAGGTGGCTAGATGATGGTAGAGCAGTGGACGTGGTTTATCCTGATTTCAGTAAAGCATTTGACACTTCCACAGCATCCTTGCAGCTAAGGAAGCTGAGGCAGTGTGGTCTGGATGATCAGGTAGTGAGGTGGATTGGGAACTGGTTAAAGGAAAGAAGCAAACGAGTTGTGGTCAATGAGATGGAGTCTGGTTGGAGGCCTGTAACTAGTGGAGTCCCACAGGAGTCAGTACTGGGACCAGTTCTGCTCAATATATTCATCAATGACCTGGATGAGGGCACAGAGTGCACTCTCAGCAGGTTTGCTGATGACACCAAACTGGGTGGAGTGGCTGCCACAGCAGAAGGCTGTGCTGCCGTTCAGCAAGACATGGACAGGCTGGAGGGCTGGGCAGGGAGAAATTTAATGAAATTCAGCAAGGACAAATGTAAAGTCTTGAACCTGGGTAAGAACAATCCCAGGGATCAGTATAGGCTAGGGATTGACCTGTTTGAAGGCAGCAAAGGGGAAAAGGATGTGAAGGTCCTAGTGGATGGGAGGTTGACCATGAGCCAGAAATGTGCTTTTGTGGCCAAGAGGGCCAATGCCATACTGGGGTGTATTAGAAGGGCTGTGGCTGCGAGGTCAAGAGAGCTTCTCTTGCACCTCTACTCTGCCCTGTTAAGGCCACATCTGGAGTACTGTGTTCTTTTCTGCCCCTTCACCCCCAACCCCCCCAGTTCAAGAGTGACATAGAACTACTTGAGAGAGTCCAGTGCAGAGCCACAAAGATGATTAAGGGAATGGAACATGAGGGAGAGGCTGAAGGAGCTGGAGCTTTTTAGCTTGGACAAGAGGAGACTGAGGAGTGAGCTCATCAATATTTATGAATACGTAAAGGGTGAGTGCCAAGAGGATGGAGTCAGGCTCTGCTTGGTTGTGCTTGATGACAGGACAAGGGTCGATGAGTGGAAGCTGAGGCGTAGGAATTTTTGTGTAAACATGGGGAGGAATTTTTTTCCCTGTGAGGGTGACAGAACACTAGAACAGACTGCCCAAGGTGAGTTGTGGAGTCTTCCTCTCTGGAGATATTCAAAACCTGCTGTTGTTGTTTTTTGTGTGAGAGCATGACAGACTGAGATTACGCTAATTCACTCTTTTTCTAAGGAAAAAGGGCAGTAAAATAATAACGCTGTCGCTGAATTGGAGATGAAAAGTCGTATTTAAAGATGGGCAAGAAAAGATCTGGCATACACAAATTCTTAACACCTAAAGAGATACAGGATACATGAGAATTTAAAAAAAAAAACCTTCCCCCCAACCAAACCAGAAAACTACCACCAAAACCCCAGTGCTCATTTTCTCCCATCCTTCATTGTCTCCCATTCAAGCCCCAAACAGACCAAAATTCACTGCAGGCTGCAGCCTTGAAGGCCTGAAGAGTGCCTCCTACGTGGTTACCTAGTTACCCAGATAAGATCTCTCTGGAGAAGCTGGAGAGGCAGGGAGGAAAGAGTGAATTGACCTTGCTGCTTACTTTTACAGTATTTGCAGGATTATGGGATTGAATAACACAATTACGATATCTGGGGGCGACCAGTTCATCCTCTGGGAAAGATCACAGTCTCTGTAGTTTTCTTAGGGGCTTTGGAATAACCTGGAACCTCTCAAATCATGACACCCTCCTGGGTGTGTTCCCATGTGATCTGGTATAGGTGATCCTGCTCTGGTTGGGGGGTTGGACTAGATGAACTTTTGAGGTCCCTTCCAGCCCCTGATACTCTGTGATTCTGTGATCTGCACAGAAGCAAGTACAAGCAAGGGGTTTTCTGCATACCAGTTCTCAGAGGTTATTACAAACATCATCTTTATTCCTTCTAGAAGAAGACACTGCAAAAATATGCCATACACTTCAGAAAGTGCAGTCACCTAGAAGAGGCTGAGCTGAAAACTAAAACTCACTGAACAGACTTAGTTGTGTTCTAACTCAAACCAAGACACAGGCTAAGTGACACATCAGATTCATGAAGGTGACTGGACTTCCTTTCAGCTTAATGTTCCAGTTATTCTGATCAGGAGAGAAAGCTGATCCCATAAATACCAAAACACCTACTTAATCACTCATATGTTTCTCAGTTCCTGTCAGACATGCAGTTTGCTATAGGCCATGTTCCATGACCTTTGCAATTGGTGCCATAAAAAAACCTTTCTAGAGGAAGACTCCAATAACATCATCTAGGGAGAGAAATCCTCTCTTTGAGCCTCAGTGAAGACTGAAGGGTGACACTTCATAAAATTGGGCCTTTCTAGCTACAAGGGCATGAAGCAAAAATATTGCTCTCTATGGAAAGAGTAAGATATCAGTCTTCAGATATCTGAGTTGAGAGGAGCTCGTGTTGATATCTGCCTGTAGTCTGGGTGTCCAAGGCCTTATTACACAGAGGAATCTGTAAACCAATTTAGTGTACCCTACTTATCATCCAGTTGCCTGCCAATAGGTATTCAATAATATTTTGAATAACATGAAAAAATCTGAGGCTACATCCTAAGACATGCCTGACAAAGGACCTGTGGGAACTGTGTACACTTCTGGAGAAACCCCAGGGCATTTCAGATAATTTGAAACACCTTTACATAGGTTGGCCAATTGGATCCCTTGTATCTGCTCCGCAATTTGCTTTCTGTAAGTTTTGAGTAGATCTCTCATAGATGTGGGTTTAGACACTTGGTTTATGCATGAAAATTTTAATGTCTTAATTTAGAAATTAACTCTATTAGTAACTTCAGCTGATGTCAAATCTGATCCCACTGAAGTGTCAGTGCCATACCAGCCCTGAAAATGAGTTGAGCAATGGCAAATTTTCTGATGGGCAAGAAAGATTGAAGAACATCCAGCAAGACCCTTTCTAGAGTTGTTTATTTCCTTTAATCAAAACCAGCAACAAAACAAAACCAAAAACTCATCAGAGGGGTAATTTTTTTGAACAGGAGTAATAACGATGTGCAGTCATTATAAGCAGAATTATAGAGCCCTCTGGAAAGTAGTAATTATAAGCAGAATTACAGAGAGATCTAGAAGGTAATTAATTGTTCTGACATGCTGTGCAGTTGTAATTGAGGTCTGCTGGGGCAAAAAGGCTTTGAGCAATTATTATTTACTCACTAATTCAGAAAGGCTCTTTTTATTTACGGCCATTTGGGTTTATCAAGTAACTACACAGAATATTTATAGTATCTGCAGTCTGCTCACTATTCGTTTGGAAACAAATACGGCACATTCACAGTAGGTAAGATAAAACCCTGTATTATGTCATCAGTATGGAGGCAAGAGCCTTTTACACAGCATTTAGAGACACTCCCACACAGATGTGAATCATACCTGTAGGCAGCTCTCCCTATTACCTCTGCCTGACTGACTCAGAGGTGCTGCTTGCCCACAGAACGAGGAGGATTTTCTGCAGGGAATCTAGCACGGAATTAAGCTTAATCAGGTAGGCAGATGACATGTGAAAATCAATTTAAATGTTTAGGCTTTTAAAGTTTTGCAATATTAATAATGAAAGACCTACTTTCACTAATTAGAAATATTCATGTAGCTTTGCAACATCAATAATGGAAGGCTGACACCAAAGAGCATGTCAGATATGCACTACTGTATTTTAGTGGGTCACGGAGATTTGGAAAACAGTAGATAACTGCATAGGCCATGGACCAGTTAGTTTTGAGTGTGGTCTCTACATTGCTCAAAACTAAGATCCTATTTGACATGGTGTTTTCGTGTTTCTCCGTATTCCTAAATCAGCACTTTGCTTGTAGAAAGAAGTTCAGATAATGACTAGCTTCTCAGCTTCATTTCACACAAACATTAATGCAAACATCCAGCACTATGGCAACTACACTTAATAAGTGAAGAGCTTATAGTAATTAAATAAGTTCATTAAAATTAATTAAAATTAATTGACAATGATAATTATGTCTAATATAATTTAAAACATGCCAGTGAGGCTTTCTGTTTTTTTCTTACGAAAGAACCTCAAGCCTCTAGAAAGTTTTCTGGCAAAACTATGGACTGCTAAGAAACCAGTTAACTGGGAACTGCTTGCTTTTGAAGACCATTAAGAACTGTGTAATCTCCAGTGATGTAGAGACCTGAGGCTGAAAAATCACATCCAAAAGACAAACAATTCCCAGAGCTGAGAAGCACAACACAGGTAAGAAGCTTAATAAATTCTACTGAGGTGTCTGTGGTGGGTAGAGCTGCTCCATGGAAGACTTGATGTACAGTTCAATAAAACATCACCTCTCTAAGGAAGAAAAAAGAATGGTTCCCAAAATAACCAAAGGAAATACCTTCACCCTTATCCAGAAGTTATCATAAGTTTATATTTCTTATGTTCTCCCTTTAAACTACCTGTTAGGCTGCATTATAACACCACAACCATTCAGTACTGACTTTTCAGTAATTTATAGCTCAAAGTTAATTTGATGCTTCCCTGTGCATTCAATAGTAGACTATTTCCCCCATACCTATATATAAAAATGCCATAAGGTTGGTGTCACACATCTTGTTTTTGGCTGTGGCTGACTGACAAAAAGTTTTTCTGTCCTTGGCTTATACCCTGAAGCTGGTCAGTGCTCTTCAGATCCATTGGCATAATGTTCCATGTAAGTGTTTCCCAGCAGAATTAATTCAATACAATTAGGACTACAAGACATCTACTATAAACTATTTAAGAGGAGCTAGATCATGTTTAATTAATTGGATTGGACAGCAGATTCACAGGCATTTATGCTGACAGATCAAATGTTCAGAGTTTGCATCGATAGCTCAGAGAAGAATGATGCAAGCAAAGCTCTGCAATGCTCTGGGCACATCTAACCACAGATGGCAGACAACAAGGGAAAATCTTTCTTTGTATACAGGTAACTAACATGGTATGAAATCACATAGGACGGTCTGCTTTTAGTTATCTTCAGGAGCAAGAACTTGAAGGAGATTGGGAGTTTGAAATCACAAGAAAGCAGGAAGATCCAATACCCTTCCAAGTGCCTTCCAAGTGGACTGGAGTGCTTGGGCTCAGTAGCAACCTGAACTCCAACCAGGGACCTATGCCTGAGGTTAGAAAGTGCCAAAGTAGATGAACATAATGTTACTTGCTCTTGCAACATCTTCACAGTTTCCAAATGGACTGGCTCTCAAACTCAGCCTAGAATAACAGTTCAATTTCTGATTTATTGCAAGGACTTGAGGAAAAGGAAGGAGGGAATTCAGAAGGAAGGAATTATGAAGGAAAGAATTCAGAAGGAAAGAATTAATTCAGAAGGAAGAAATCCAGGAAGGAGGGAAGGAAGGAGGGAAGGAGGGAAGGAGGGAAGGAAGGAGGGAAGGAAGGAAGGAAGGAAGGAAGGAAGGAAGGGAGGAAGGAAGGAAGGAAGGAAGGGAGGAAGGAAGGAAGGAAGGAAGGGAGGAAGGAAGGAAGGAAGGAAGGGAGGAAGGAAGGAAGGAAGGAAGGGAGGAAGGAAGGAAGGAAGGAAGGGAGGAAGGAAGGAAGGAAGGAAGGGAGGAAGGAAGGAAGGAAGGAAGGGAGGAAGGAAGGAAGGAAGGAAGGGAGGAAGGAAGGAAGGAAGGAAGGGAGGAAGGAAGGAAGGAAGGAAGGGAGGAAGGAAGGAAGGAAGGAAGGGAGGAAGGAAGGAAGGAAGGAAGGGAGGAAGGAAGGAAGGAAGGAAGGGAGGAAGGAAGGAAGGAAGGAAGGGAGGAAGGAAGGAAGGAAGGAAGGGAGGAAGGAAGGAAGGAAGGAAGGGAGGAAGGAAGGAAGGAAGGAAGGGAGGAAGGAAGGAAGGAAGGAAGGGAGGAAGGAAGGAAGGAAGGAAGGGAGGAAGGAAGGAAGGAAGGAAGGGAGGAAGGAAGGAAGGAAGGAAGGGAGGAAGGAAGGAAGGAAGGAAGGGAGGAAGGAAGGAAGGAAGGAAGGGAGGAAGGAAGGAAGGAAGGAAGGGAGGAAGGAAGGAAGGAAGGAAGGAAGGAAGGAAGGAAGGGAAAAATTGTTAATTCAAGTTGCAAAGTCTTGCTTGATCTGAGATGTAGGAGTGGAAAAGGGAGTGACTCACATTCTGTGATTTGCTTCTGTTGAATTAAGGAGGCTTAAATCACAGGTCCATACAAAAAGAGAGTTAATGATTAACTGCCTGACTAAAGTTCTGTGTATGTATATATATATATGATGTGTCCAAGAGAACAAGGTAGAGGAAGACAGGGGGAAAGATGGAGAGTAGGTAAAGATCTGGATCACCACGCCACAATGTCTAGCCTCATCCATTCCTTGTGTCTTCAGTGGTGGGTGTGTATGTGTCAGTGTGTTCCAGTCCTTTGCATTCTCTGCCAAGAGGCATATTGCTTCCTCATGTATCCCCTAATTTGCCTGGAAAGCACTGGAGTCAGTACCTACCAATGGTCATGTGCAAAGGAAGAAGGACAACATTAATCCTTTACACCAACTGAGTCAGGGCTCACAGAGACCCTCTTTTTTTACCCTTTGCAAAATTTGCAGAAAACTTCCTTATCTCAGTGGAACGAATGCAAAATAGGCAAGGGGAAAGGTCATCCATTCTTCATTGCATTCCAAACCCTCCTGAAATAGCATATTGTGTTTCCTGTCTTAACCACAAAGCACACATTTGTCCTAACTGCAAGGCTACTGCCTCACACAACACTTGAGACATTGACTCATTTGAATCATAGAATGGTTAAGGTTGGAAGAGACCTCAAAGATCATCTAGTTCCAACCCCCTACCATAGGCAGGGATATCTCCCACCTACTAGAACAGGTCACTCAAGGCCTTATCCAACCTGGCCTTGAACATCTCCAGAGAGGTTGTGAATGACAGAATCACAGAATGTGATGCTCATCCCTGGGCAGCTGGTGCCAGTGTCTCACCACCCTCACTGTTGCGAGGGAGCTGGAATCAATACGCTGAATTGATATGATTGAAGCATTGTTCACTTCATCAGGGACAGAATCACACTTTTATACTGTTAGCTCATTAGCAGAAGGCAAATGTGTCCAATTCTGATTCAGCCACATAAGTTATGCAGGACGGTGTCCATCCTAGCCAGAAGCATACCAATTGGTTGGTATAATTAAGCACAATCCCATTATTAATATTTATGACAAGTTGTTATCCCAAGCCAGATGTTTCCTTTATCTCTGACTTGCTGTGGGAGAAAGCTACTTGCCATGGGAAACCAGAGACCTTAGGCCAGGCCTCTGCTCTACCAGTGAGATCCAAGGTTGGCTGCCTTCTATCTCAACCCAACACCTCACTGTAAAGGATTTCTTGCTAACATCTAGTTTAAATCTCCCCTCTGCCGGTTTAAACCCATTACAAGACCTTGTAAATAGTCCCTCCCCAGCCCTCCTGTAGGCCCTCTTCAGATACTGGAAGGCTACTACAAAGTCTCCTCAAAGCCTTCTCTTCTCCAGGCTGAAGAGCCTTTCATTTCATTCCTCAACACAGCCAGGTACTTGCTTCACCTCTGTGCAGAAATTCTTCTTTGCCTCTGAAATTCTCATTTCTGAGGTCTCAATTAGACCATTCCTAAGCATAACAACGCAAAGCTTCAAACAGATCGTTCCCAACCGACCAGTATTGCCCAGAATTCACCAAAAGAAAATGTGGTATGCTTACCCTTCAGCTCAGAGGAGGTGATGCATCTATGTGGTGAGGACTATAGTCCCTCAGCAGCATCTGTTGGAAGTCAGGGGACAGTCTCAAGAGCATGGCAGCAGTGATGCTGGGTGCTCTGTCTTCACCTCTTTACCTCCTGGAACCCCGAAGCATCACCACTAGGTATCAGGGACAGGGCAGCTGTGCAACAGAAAGATTTCATATTGACCAACTGCTGAGTTTTGTTGCTTTTAATAAATAGTAGGCTAGGATGTTTTCGAGTCTAGATGCTGAATGTCTTCTTAAAATACTGGAAACTCTACATCACATGAGTCTTGCAGGGCAGCAATACCAGTATCAGGTAATAACAAAACCAACCCGTTTCCACATCTCAGATACAGTAAAATGAAGAAACAGAAGCTTTTATTTGCTCCTGCTAGGAACTCAGGAAGTTTTTCTCTAATTCATCATTCTGGAGGTCAGGGCAGATTTTTCTGTTCATTACCGAATATTCCTGTTCTTACCCTGTCGTGGCTACAGACTGTCTCTGAGATCCTAAAAAATCACCACTGTCACTATTACGTCTAGGACTGGGGTGAGCTCCTTGAGGTCTCTTCAGTTTGGTTAGGTCAGACTGAGACAAGTTTAGAAGAACCTGCTTAGAGTGCAGCCTACAGTTCCTACAGCTTTTATCCTTTGCAGGATTTTTTCTGCTCTCTATTTAAGAAAAGTTAGGAGGGACCAGAATACATTTCAGTCTTTAGTTCTTTACTGCTGAGATGTCTAACCAGGAACAAGTTCTGCTACTAAGCAGTAGATGATATGTGTTTTCTGACAGAGGAAACCCAGATCTATCAGAGGGTACAAAAAAGGCAGAGTGACTGAACATCTTCTTTGTCTCCATACATAATGCTGGAGACTGTCCTCAGGAGCTTCAGACCCCTGAGGCTCCAGTGTAAGACATGACAAAGATCTCTTCCAACCCCTGACATCCTGTGATTAGGAACAGCCAACATGGTCTTGCCAAGGGGAAGCCATGTTTGACCAAACTGATAGCTTTTTATCAGGCCATAACCAGGTGAATAGATGTGGATGTGGTTTATCTTGATTTCAGTAAAGCATTTGACACCATCTCCTACAGCATCCATGCAGCTGAACTGAGGAAGTGTGGTCTGAATGAAAGAGTATTTAGGTGGATTGGGAACTGGCTGAAAGAAAGAAGTCAGAGAGTTGTGGTCAATGGGGCAGAGTCTAGTTGGAGGCCTGTAGCTAGTGGTGTCCCTCTGGGGTCAACACTGGCACCAGTTCTACTCAATATATTCATCAATGGCCTGAATGAGGAAAAAGAGCATTGTCAGCAGGTTTTCTGATGACATCAAACTGGGAGGAGTGGCTGACACACTGAAGGGTTATGCTGCTAGACTTAGAAAAACTGAAGGTTTAGGAAGGGAGAAATTTAATGAAGTTCAACAAAGGCAAGTGCAGAATCTTGCAGCTGGGAGAAGAATAATCCCAGAGATCAGTATAGGCTGGGGACTGAGCTACTGTAGAGTAATGAAGGTGAGAGGGACCTGAGTGTCCTGGTGAATGGAAGGTTGACCATGAGCCAGCAGTGTTCTCTTGTGGCCAAGAAAGCCAAGGCCATTCTAGGGTGTATTAGAAGGACTGTGGTTAGTAGGTCAAAAGACATTCTTGTGCCCCTCTCCTCTGCCCTGGTGAGGCCACATCTGGAATATTGTGTCCAGTTCTGGGCCCTCCTGTTCAAGAAGGACAGGGAATTGTTTGAAAGAGTCCAGCACAAAGCCATGAAAATTATTAAAGGAGTGGAATGTCTTCCTTATGAGGAGAGACTGAGTGAGCTGGGGCTCTTTAGTTTGGAGAGGAGACAACTAAGGGGTGAGCTCATTCATGTTCATAAACATGTAATGGGTGAGTGCCAAGAGCCAGGCACTGCTCAGTGATGCCCAATGACAGGACAAGGGGCAATGGGTGAAAGTTGAGGCATAGGAAGTTTCATTTAAACACGAGGAGGAGTTTTTTCCCTGAGAGGGTGACAGAACACTGGAACAGGCTGCCAGGGGAGTTATGGAGTCTCCCTCTCTGGAGACATTAAAAACCTGCCTGGATGGGTTCCTGTGTAATCTGATATAGGTGATCCTGCTCTGGCAGGGGAGTTGGACTAGATCATCTTTAGAGGTCACTTCCAGCCCCTAAACTCTTGTGATTCTGTGATTCTGTGATTCTTTCAGCTCTAAGTAGTAGACTCTAGAAGTCTAATATTAAGAGTTTTGAGAGAAGAGAGTTGTCACAAGTTCAGAATTGAAAAGATGATGCTACTACATCACACTTAGAGGACTGAAAAGTGCATTCTTATAGTTCAGTGCATCTACCAAAATGTCAGCATGGAGAGAGACTTCCTGATATTTATCTGTCTGTTTTAAGAAGTTAGTGAGTGCTGTGTAAGTGCTTGGCTACAATGATTAAAAGCACATGAGGCATTTTTGGGGGGGGTCTTGGTAAATCATGGTCTCATTAGATAAGTCTCAAATCACAGCAGTGCTGAAAAAGTGGTAAAATACATCAAATTTTCTTATGACATCATGTATTAGAAAGAGACGTGAAACTGATAAATTCTGAGGATTGACTGGCTGGATAATGCCTTGCACTCTTTGCAGGGAGCTAAGTTCCACCTAGCTGAAGACTTTACACTCAGTCCACACTGTTCACTTGCCATTTATCTTGCAGCCACTTGTAATTTTTTATATAGAGTCTGACAGAAAATCAGATCAAAGGAAAGACTGGTGCTGCAAGTAAATTGGATTCAGACTAAGAAGATTAAATGAGTTGATTGCTGGTGCTGGGTGTTTCAGATCATTAGGGGATGTAAGCAGACCTGGTCTTTTGCTTCAGAGGACAGAGATTTAGATGAATTGAAGCTGGAGAAGTGTTAAGTGTTCAAGTTTCAGGCTTTGGGTGACACTTGACATTTAGCTTCTGATGCACAGAATAACAATCAGAAACATGTTGCTGTTCCTAGATGAACAATGATGAGGAATGTGCTGACAAAAACAGGAGGCAATGAGGCAGATTAAAATTAGCTGCAACGACAAAGCTCAGCTGTTAGCGTTCACTCAACCAGTCAACACTGAAGGAGATCAGAGAAGGGGAGTAAGGAAGAACTACAGTGGAAGCCCTGTGGATTTATTATAACATTAAGGACCCAGCAAATTCTCTGCTCATCTTTGCTTCTTGCCTGTATGGCTAACTGGAAAAGAAATGAGTCCTACTGGCTTTCACTTCTGTGTCCTCTTCACTGCTAGTCATGTGGTGGTGCAGCTGCTTACAGCTGCTCTTGACCGCTACAAGTTAGGCTCTACAAGCTGAACTCTCTTCCTTCACTGTGTATGCAGCAGTTTGCCAAAAAATATACTTGCCTAAAGCCACTTAGGGATGTAATGAATAAAAGCATCTACGTAGTGTCACGGAGAGATCTGCACCAGGTGCAAATTTCCAATCTGCTGGAAGAGGATGCTCTTGGAGACAGCATTAGATGCTTTGCTGAAGTCCAGGTAAACAACATCCACAGCCTTTCACTTATCCACTAAGCAGGTCTCATGTGTCATGTTAGCGTAAATGCCTTTCACTCAGTCTACTGATCCTGCTATCTTTTTGCAGGGAAAGTCCTAATTCCTACATGACTGTTCTGAGGTTCTCCCATGTTTACTAATGTCAGACCCCAAAACAAACTTGTATGACACGATCTGGCTGATGGTCTCTAATGACTTTCCGGACCTTATATAGTTTCAAACAAAATGTGACATACCTGGTCTCTTGAGGAGAGCTGCTGGCCTGGCAGGTGGTTTAGCAATGAAAAGATATCATTTCTGCTGAGGCAGGAAGTTGCTCTTTCCTTATTTTAAAACCACTTAAACAGTGCTGCAGAAAGGTGGGTGACAGGCATTGCACACCTCACTTGTGCGCACCTCTCTTTGCAATTTCACTTCTCCCTGCCAAAAGTGTTTAAAGCTACCACAGCTTCTAGGGTCTACGTGTTGCCTCTACTACAGGAGAACTTGCTGGATGTACCACTGTGTTGGTTTGAGCAAATTGGAGAATTTGAGTGAAAAATTAGACTATTGCCTGAGAGAGAGAGTTAAACATACCGTGCCACTTCACCGAGCTTCACTGAGACAGAGAAAAAAAAAATGTTTTGAGAATGTTCTGTAAACATCCAGATAGCCAGTCTGCTTGCAGAAGGCCGGTCTGGCTTGGGTGCTTGCTGGCTCCGGCAGCTTCTTTCCTTTGTCTCTCTGCCTTTGAACTAATTCAGAGTAAAATCACTAAAACCCTTCATTCCTTCCTGCCACTAATCTTTCTGACCGATCTTCAGCTTATCTGCAGCATCATCAAGTGGTGAGATAAAGCTGGGGGAAAGGGTGAAAGGTGGTAGGGGGGTTTGGTTTCCCTCTCTTGGGGATTTTGGTCTCCAGGAGGGGTGTGGTATGTATTACCCTTTTTACTGTATATTTCTGTAAATATCTGTTATATCTTGTAAATATTTGCTTGTATATTTGCATTGCTGTAAATATAAAGCTTCATTTATTAACTTCCAGTGTGTTTTTCTGAGTTTTAGCCGGGTTTCAAAAGGTGGGGGGGCAGATCACTGCAAACCCACTACAACCACCTCCCACTGAAGAACTGGAGCTATGCCTGTGAGATCTTGTGGGAACCAATGGTAGTGATACTTTTGTTTCTTACTTCTTAACTCACTCACTCTCTTTATCTCTATATATACAGTTTTCCTCTCCTTTGCTTCCTATTTTCCCTCTACTCTGATCCAACGAAGCACCCTTAAGGTGTGACTGAAAGCTTTCATTGGATTAGATAAACCTAACTCATCAGCCACTTGGTGCCAGTTCACTTTAATTTATTCCAAGGGAATTTTTTGATCTTAACACAGCCCCCCTTTCTGCCCAGGGTTGTCTCAGGAAGCCTCAGTATCAGAAACCCTTGCATCTTTGCTGCTGTGGGAGTATCCATTCCCTACACTAACACACCCTTAATACACCACCCTTCAAACACTGTTGTGCTGCCTCTGGTCTTATTTCTAGCAAGCCTTATTTTGTGCCCTTCTCCTTTCAAATCTAGTTTAAAGCTGCTTCAATAATCCATACTAGCTCCAGTGCTGGGGTCCATTTCTCCCATGAGAAAGGTATATCCTGTCTGCGGCCACCAGGCCATGTGTCCTGCAAATCAACCTGTGACTAAAGAACCCAAAGTCCTGCTGGCATACACAAATCCTCCAGAACACAGCAAGACAAATTGCTGCTCACAAATGAGCACACTGAATACAAATGAGGTTTACAGACAAAAGGATATAATCAAATCATGTGCGTTCGGGATGAACTGTTAGTGGTATAATTTAAAAGGGAAGAGCCACAGCTCTTGTTTGCAACTTTGGCACTATTGTAGGTCCTGAACAAGGCTCCAGGAGTAAGTGGTCTGAAACACCAGACCGCAAAGCTGCAAGACGCCATACCTCTGAACTTCACAGCTTCTCAGTGGCAACACATGTGAGCTGCACACACTTGCTAAACAGAGAAGCAGCAGGGAAGCTGCAGCCCTGTGGGGAACAATGACTGCTTTGCTTTCTCTGTTCTGACAGAGAGGTGGTAAGCAGCTGAGAATTCTTTTAGTAAAACAACGCATAAAAATAAATGACATTTGTAGCCCAGCCTTTACATCCTTCTGTTAGCACCATCCTGACAAACTTTGAAACTTGTCTCATTTCTGTGACTGCTTGGCCTTTACAGAGTTTTGTTCTTCAGTTGTCAAGGTACTCAAGGATCTAGTCACATCCAGAGAGAGTGAACTGCTGTAGTAAAAAGAGGGTCTTGTTCTACACAGCTCTCTGTTAAAATAATTTCTGAGAAAAGAAGCTAATAATAATTTACTATGCTTCCATTTTTTTTTTCCTTCTTTGGGCTTTTACATTACTAAAACAGGAGAGTGGGTTTATTCATTTTAGCAAGTTATCAGAAAAGTGCACAAACCTGAAAGCCCTATGAGAAATGGGCATAAAAGCCTTCACAAGGCAACACAACCAATGCTAAAGTAACAGTGACTGCAGTAATTTGACTGGGACCAAGAGTCATGCAAAGAGCAGGAGACAGAGCCAGAGACCAATAAGTGTCTATAGCTGGATATACCTCTCACTGTTTAATAAAGTGCCAGTTCAATTTTATTTCTCCTGTTACCACTGAGCATGTAAGAAAAACTTTCCCTCACCATAAATGAGTATTTTTATATTATATATCCAGCATTTTTTTACACTTCTGATTTCAGAGCAGTTTCCTTATTTTATTCTTTACGTCTGATCACATTCCTAGACTGACAACAACGAAGGCTGTTGCTAGTCACCATAAAGAGATGGCTTAGTGGAGACCTCATTGCCCTCTACAGCCACCTGAAAGGAGGCTGCAGTTAGGTGGGGGGTCAGTCTCATCTATCTATGATCAAGTGACAGGAGAACAGAAACTGACCTGAACTTGTACCAGGGCAGGTTAACATAAATAGTAGGAACAAAATCCTTTAGACAAAAAGTGGTCAGGTATTGGAATAGATTACCCATGGAGGCAATGAAGTCATCATCCCTGGAGGTGTTTAGTAACTTTTGGACATGGCACTTGAGGTCGTGGTTTAATGGCCATGGTGGTGTTAGGTTGAGGGTTGGACTTGATGGTCTTAGAGTTCTTTTGTAGGCAAAACAATTCTATGAGTGTATGAAAAATAGCTCTGATGATCCAAATAATGCTCTCTTCACTGCTATTTAAAAAATATAGAAGTACAATTGAAATTTTGAAGAAAAATTATTTTTATGCCATTTCCAGCTGCTTCGGGCAGGTTGAATTAGTTTAAGAACCACTCCAGCTCATTAAATACTTCACAAACATCTATAATGCCAAACCCAGCATTTTTCTACCCAGTCTGAATGATTCTTTTCAAACACTGGGAAACGGGGAGATATTTGTGACTCCAGAGTTCAGGAATCTCAGTACTTATGGACAATGGGAGTAAATCTAGTTCACTGTATCTCGTAATCAGGAAATCATTTAAGATTCTGAACATGAAAGTAAAAACTATATAACCAGATCAAAGTAGTCAGAGCATACATCAGATTCTCAGAGGCTTGATTCTCAGTAACTCCTTGAAGGACTTAGGGAATGCATGACTGGAAGACATGCCTGAGCCACTCAATCTGGTTGCTCCTTCTTGTACCACTTTTACAATGGCACATCTGGTCTTAAAATAAGTTGGGAGTTTGTCCCTGTGGTTCACATTTGAAAGCTTTTCTAGAAGTGGTGGTGAGAAGCCCTCCCATGGAGCCTCTATGACACTCATTAGTTTCTAACCATTTGTTTAGTAAAATCACTCCATCAGCCACAGAACTAAAAAAAAATGACTCTTCAGGTCATTCTGATTTTTCCAAATGCTGAGCTGTCTTAGTCTGTTGCAGATTTGGATTAAATCAGTGGAAAATTCCTCTTACTCCAGCCAAAGCAAGTTGGAGAAGTCTTTTTGAAAATTCCGACTTTGAACTTTAAAAACCTGATTGTAAATGCATAGCAGGCTGACTATCCTGAAGAGGGAAATTCACATAGCAGACTATTAAGAAAATGTAATAACCTTTATTGCTTTAGGTACATATATTAAAGATCTTTTCTGGTAGTATGTGCTCACCACCTTCACTCTGTGATAGCTCTTTGCCTATCAGCCTTGCAGTAAGGGTTGTTCTGCTCTACCTTGTATGCTTATTCCTCAGTAATGGCATTGTGATGTAAATGAAATACCAGTAAATAGAATCATAGAATCTTAGAATGCTTTCGGTTGGAAGGGACCTCAAAAATCATCCAGTTCCAACTCCCTGCCATAGGCAGGGACACCTCCCATCAGGTCGCTCAAGGCCTCATCCAACCTGACCTTGAACACCTCCAGGGATGGAGCATCCACAACCTCCCTGGGCAAACCTGTTCCAGTGTTTCACCACCCTCACTGTAAAGAACTTCCTCCTAATATCCTATATCCACTTTTAAAAACTAAGGCATTGGGAAGTAAGCAGTTTATGAAAGTCAGATAGAAAAGAAGATTGGAACAGAGAAGTCTTGATTCCTTTGTATAGGAGAAAGCATTCCAGCTGTTTTCAGAGTAGCCAAGGCCACACTGCAAATGCTGTACATTTACAGAACTGCACAACCTTTAATTTTTAATTAACTCACAACTTGTGTTGCTCAAAGGCTAGTGACTGTGAGGGAGCTTGGAATCCCATTGTGCTCAGATGCTATCCACACACAGCTCTGTCTGACCCACAAACCTCAAGTCTAAAGGCTGACAGCAGGTGGAAGAAAAACAAAATTATAATCCCCCTTTCATAAATGGGAACCAGGATTTCAGAAAAAAGGCAAATATTTTGCTTGAAGTGGTGGAAAGTATTGCAAAACTGTAAGTGAATACAGGTTTCCAAAGCTGTAAGTTATCATCTGAGAGCCAACTGCACCTTCTCTTGTCAGAGGGTATCTAACCTTTGAAAAGCAAATCTCAATCATCTAGTTAGGTCCTTCGTTACAGAGTAATATGAAATAATTGCAATACTTGATATAGTGGTACAAACTGTACCTACCTTGAAATACCTCCTAGTTTTGCCAGGACAGAATCCCAAGCCAGCCATGGGCTGCTGGCCATTAGCTGTTCTGAGTCAGCTGACTGAAGCTGGCTCCCAGACCATGAGCATAACACTCAGTATAAAGGAAGAAGTCTGTTAGGGAGCAGATGTTGGAGAAGGCTTTTTGATTAATTTCTTCATTAGGTGATTTCTCTTTGCTCTCCTGCTCTTGGAGACTGCCTTCCTGGATACTGTGACTGTTGCACTTTTGCTTGGCTAAGTCGTAACTTTATATAACTTGTATTGACATTGATATTAATTTGGTTCTTTCATTAAATCCATTTTCATTTCAACCTGTGGGTCTTCTCCCCCTTTTCTGGTTACTCTTCTCTGCTGGGGAGGGGCCATCAGGTGTCACAGTAACTGCTATATTATAGCTATAATGTAGATGCTACACGTAGACAAATAGCAGATATCACATTCTGTAGCTTGGTGTTATCAGAAATATGGAGGTTTTAGTTTTCTTTTGCAGGAACACATCCATACTTCAACCTATGTATAGGCCACAGAGATCCCGCTAGGACAACAGATAAAACATAGTATGAGTTATTTCAGACATGGGGATTTATTCTTAAATAGATCAAGAGTTTCATTAAAATAGTAAACCAAGCTAACAATAAAAAGAACCCACAGCAAACTCAAAAAAAGTATAAATAATAGTCTGGTTTAAGCTCCACATTGCAAACACTATTGTTGCAACAACTATATAACTACCACCACTTGAGACAATTTCACAGATAACTCAGGCACATATGTCTCCAGAGATATACTTTTAGACTACTCTGCATGCTGAAGCTATGCTAGTAAGGATATGTTCTCTCCTGTTCGTGTTCCACTTCCTGTAAGTAACCAAATCATCAGCATAATAGTTAGCAGTTAGTTTACAGTGTGGTCACAGGTATCTTATCTTTGATGTATGAGCTTGAGTTCTATTACTATCATAGAATCATATAATGCTAGGTGTTGGAAGGGACCTCCAGAGATTGCCAAGTTCAGCACCCCTGCAAAGCAGGACCATGTAGGGCAGGTCACAGAGGTCTGTGCCCACGTGGGTATTGAGTATCATTAGAGAAGGACACTCCACAACGTCTCTGGGTAGCCTGTTCCAGTGCTCTGTTGCCTTCACAATTTAAAAAAAAAAAAAAAATCTTATGTTGAGGTGAAATTCTTGTGATTGAGTTTGCATGCATTGCCCCTTGTCCTATCACTGAGTATCACTATAAAGAGACTGGCTCCATTCTCCTGACAATCACCTGTCAGATATTTGTAAACATTGTTAACGTCCCCTCTCAACCTTCTCTTCTCCACACTAAACATCCCCAGATCTCTCAGCCTTTCCTCATAAGAAATGCTCCACTCCCTTAATCCTTCTCTGTTGAACTTTTCCTAGTATTTTCCTGTCTCTTGAACTGGGGAGCCTTGATCTGGACACAGCATTCTAGATGTGGTCTAATTAGAGCTGAGTAGAGGAGGAGAAGAACCTTCCTTGACCTGCCAAACATACACTTCTTATTGCAAGCAAGTATATGATTTGCTTTCTTGGCCACCAGAGCAATTGCTGTTCCATGGATAACAGATTGTCAAGCAAGAACTCCAAAGGTCCTTTCTAGTATTTTCCTGTCTCTTGAACTGGGGAGCCTTGATCTGGACACAGCATTCTAGATGTGGTCTAATTAGAGCTGAGTAGAGGAGGAGAAGAACCTTCCTTGACCTGCCAAACATACACTTCTTATTGCAAGCAAGTATATGATTTGCTTTCTTGGCCACCAGAGCAATTGCTGTTCCATGGATAAGAGATTGTCAAGCAGGAACTCCAAGGTCCTTCCCTGAAGAGATACTCTCCAGCAAGTCACCCCCCGACCTGTACTGGTGCATGATGTTATTCATCCCCAGGTGCAGGATTTTACACTTGTTAAACTTCATTAGGTTTGCCTTTGCCCAGCTCTCCAGTCTGTCCAGGTCTCACTGGATGACAGCACAGCCTTCCAGTGTATCACCCACTCCTCCCAGTTTCATATGACCAGCAATGGTACACTCCATCCCTTCATCTCTTCATCTAGGATGTTGATGAAGATGTTGAACAAGACTAGATCCAGCACTGACCCCTGGGGAACACCAATAGATACAGGTTTCCCAATAGACTCTGAGCCATTGATCATGACCCTCTGGGCTCTGCAGTTTAGTCAGTTCTCAATCCATCTCACTAGATACTAAATTCACAAGGGAGTGCTTAAATTCACAAGAGAGATATCCAAAGTGAGATCACTCATTAGACCACATCTTGATTCTTCTCGTATATTTGACCCCATTGATGCAAGTTCAGCAGAGGGTCATGAAGGTGATGAGAACTGGAGTACTAGACCTGCAAGGAGAGGCATTGGAAACTAGGCTTGTTTGACCTAGAGCAGAGACAGCTTCAGGTGGGCCTAACAACCCTTCAGTGTTTACAGGTTGTATTCCTGACACCTCTCTCATCAAGATCAAGAGTGATAACTTTTCAACCAAATTGGGGGGATACTACTGTACTTGATAGGAAGGATTATTCTGCTATGTTCATTCTAGTCTCTGCCTAAAAGTGCTCAGCAGCCAGAAATTTATTCTGAATTGTTAATACTAGAATTAGAAGACTGAGACTGAAGTGTGCTTTTGCTGTTCAGAAGGAAATGTGGCTACAGACAGCCTCATGCACAGGAACTAGAATTCAAGTCACAAAACTCTGTGCTGTTTTCTGCAGGCTAAACTGGTGTGTGGTCTGGCACTTTACATCAGTGTCTCTCTTTTATATCCTGTGGTGGAATCAAAATCCCACAGTCGCAAGGGACCAAGAACGGGATTCTGCCAGCCCAGCTCAGCCTGATGCAGCTCACAAAGCCAGGGCCTACTCACTGTGAATGAGATTGTGAAGTTTTACAGGGAAGACAAGAAAAAATCCCCAACATTCAGTTCTCCCTGTGGAGAAGTGTTAAATCAATATCTTCATTAGCTGTAATATGTCACTTGCTCTTATTTCTGTTCAAAACAATTCCTTAATTTCCTTATCAAGGACAGTGAGGAAGGAGGGCTGTAAGGATGGATAACTTATGCTATGAGTAAATACAGTTCTTGATTACTTTGACCTTTCATCATTATAACTTCGCTTCATATTGTAATTAGAATTAGTGTGATAAAAAGTAATTCCTTCAGGGGTATTTTTATATACCAGTGATGATTGAGAATCCAGTGAAGGAGTGATTTTCCATTTTCTTTCCTGTATTCACTTTTTTCAATGTATTTTAATTTCAGCTTGTGAGAACTATGCACTTAGGCCAAACCTTAAGATATTGCATCCTGTGTTGGTTTGAGCTAATTGGAGAATTTGTGTGAAAAATTAGACTGCTGCCTGAGAGTGAGAAATTAAACACTGTGTCCCTTCACCCAGTTTTGAATGAGAGAGAAGAAAGAAGGTTGTTTTAGAATGTTCCCAAAACATCCAGATAAGCCAGTGTGCTTGCGCAGTTCAGTCGGCTCTGGGTCGAGCTGGGCTTCAGCAGCATCTTTCCTTTGTCTCTCTGCCTTTAAACTAATTCAGAGTAAAATTACTAAAACCATTCATTCCTTCCTGCCACTAATCTTTCTGACCGATCTTCAGCTTATCTGCAGCATCATCAAGTGGTGAGATAAAGCTGGGGGGAGGAGGGAGAGGTGGTACAGGGGGGTTTGGTTTCCCTCTCCTGGGGATTTTGGTCTCCAGGAGGGGTGTGGTGTCTGTATTTCTATTTTACTGTATATTTCTGTAAATATCTGTTATATCTTGTAAATATTTGCTTGTATATTTGCATTGCTGTAAATATAAGCTTCATTTATTAACTTCCAGTGTGTTTTTCTGAGTTTTAGCTGGGGTTCTAAAAGGTGGAGGGGCAGGTCACTGCAAACCCACTACACATCCTTTTGCTTGGCAGATTGAAAGTCATTACTGGGAGCACTGTTGTGGAAGGCTAATAGGACTAAAACATGTCCTGGCTTTCCCCTCCCTTCTGTTGATAGGGGAAACAAGGGTGGGAAGAAAACAAAGGCTTGGGCCATTATGTCCCCTCCCAAGGGGATAAACAGGTACCCACAGGTGTTCACACACTTGTTAGTGTCTTGCCCAAATAAGAGTAAGCAAGCCCTGGGTTCATCTAATATGGTCAGCTTTGCATGTGCCATTCTAACTGGTGGATCTCTGTGGACAAGGGAGCCATTGCACTCAGGCAAATAATATAAATAGAGCTAAGTTGCAAGCAGTAGTGCTGCTCTGCTTGGAGGATGTGTTCTGCCTCACCTCAGTGTGTTCTGCACTGCCTCATGCTTCAGACAAGCTAAGCTTTAATGTACAAACTTTGACTACCTGGAAACTTGCTGTGCTTCCAGTTTACCAGGAGAAAGCATTAAGTGCCTCATGACATGGCGAGAAGTGCCACTGACATTGTGCTCTCTGCAAGACATCCTGCCTACACCTCTGCAAACCTCTGTGCCAAGTCTGGAGTCCAAGAAGAACAAGGATCAGATCAGAGATTGCCTGGCTCTTTCCCAGCACCCTGCTAGAGCCTGGGAAGATCTAGAAGCCTCTCAACGGCTATCAAGACACTGACAGAACTCCCTTCAAGTGTTTGGGTACTGTCTGGAAACTGTACTTAGCTCCAGGAATCTGGAGATAGTTCTTTGTGAGTAAATATTCATAAGCCTCTCTATAACTGAATTCTATTGTGCCTTCTGTCTTAGCAGAAAGGAGCCTCTCAGGTCTCCCTCAACTGTGAGCACCATATTGTGCACAAGATTCTCATTCCTAAATAGTTAGTGTTTATAATATTATCACTAGTTATTTCTTAAGTGTCCTGGATTTCCTGTTAATTTCCCTCTGTGTAATACTTTCCAGGACTGTGCAAAGAACCTATTATTATTAAAAAGTATGGACTATGGTGCAGTTGCTAAATGTCAACAGTAATAACAATAGTAAATTTTAAATAGATCCTGCCCATACTGTTACACTCACTTAGCCTAACTCCATGGGACATCTGGGGCAGATAGCCCACTAAATCTTAAAAAAATATGTGAAGGAAAAGAAAGAGTCAGGGTATGAAAAAAAAAAAAAATGTTCCACTGATTAAGAGAGACAAAATCAGTAAAATAACTGAAGGACTTTGCAATATGCCATGATAAATTTAGGAGTATCTTGGTCACTTGTCTAAAAAAACCCACAAAACAAAACAAAACCAACCAAAAAACCAAAACACAACAAAAAACCCCAAAACCTTCTGGAATAATCTTTTAGCCAGTGCTGGAGATTTGATTTTAAGTACATTCATCAGGGCAAATATTTGGGTGAATGTTCAGAAAGTCTCTTGGTTCCCCATCCAATACATTGCCTCACCTGATGCACACAAAAAGCTAAAGTGAGGAACCCATTGTTAGCCTCTTGTCCCATCCCTTCTTTTCTAAACAATTTCCCACAAAACTGTCTAGGGATATGGGAGACTTTCCTCTTTTCCTTTCTTTCATCTACTCTTTTTCCCCCATACAACAGCTCTTTTTGGCTTTGCAGGTTTCAAGTTGCACAAAGAAATGTCGTGACCTGTGTTTGAGTAGGAGTGGTAGTCATTCTATGGAACTCATGCGAGTTGAGTTGAGCATTCTGTGGAACTCATATGAGTTGAGGATAAGTCATCCATATTCCTTCTTTAAACACATCTATACAAGGAGGAGCAATACCTGAGGACAATAAGAGGAGCATACTGACCTGTGCAGTGATCCCAGTCCTCTTCTGGCCACACAACAGCCACACAGAGGCCAAGGCATAACACTGAAGTAGGTGGGTCAATAAGAGTCATGTTCTTACAAAAACAGATATTGCCTGTGCCTAGGGAGGTGGGAGATTTCTTCTTATGAACAGAACATCAGTGTGATACAAGAAGCATTAGTAGAAGCCAAGGCAATTTGCATTTATTTGAAATTAAGGCACCTGATAATTTATTTTGGAATTACCTACAGGATTATCTGTAGGCACATAACAGCAAGGTGCAGAATGATTACATAAAGAAAGCTAACCAAGCTTTCAGGGTTTTGATGCCTCAGTTTTCCTCTAGCAAAATGCAAACTCCCCTCTGGTTTCCTTGATTCCATTATCTAGTTAATTTATTTGTGCAGATTTGCTGGTGCTCTAGGCAATTTATACAATAAAAATAGAACTCATGAATGCAACAGACACAGCAACTTCCCAAAACACAGAATGATATCCCAAATCCTGATAACTGTTCTCTTTCAAAAGCCAGAAGAAGATAGAGGGTTTTCATATGTCCTGTTTTAAATCAGGATTTGATGTGACTTGGTATGTTTTCAGGCCTAACTCAGAAAATGCAAGTGTACAAAGCCCAGAAGGAATCTGTAAAACATCCACTGTAGAAAACGAGCACAAAACTTTAAGGTAGGTAAATATGAGACCTTCACATTTTAGGGACATTAATACTGTCATATTATTTGAGACTTTCTGGTCAGCATCACTTCCCACAGAAAATGGTTTTGGGTTTGGGGTTTTTTTTTTTTTTGTGTGTGTTTTGTTGGGGGTTTTTTTTGAAGTTTGTCACTGGGAAACATTGAAATTACTTTTTACATTTTTTATGTAAATTGTTTGTTTCAAAACAGGTAGTTTTATTTTTATTTAGTCTGTAATTTCTTTCCTCTCTTCTCTCCCTTTCCTCCCTCCTTTTCTTGCCAGTAAATCATAGAATTTCAGAAAAACAAGGATTAAGAAGCCACCTGGGCTTTACTCTTCCAAAGGAAGAAACACCTAACCAAAAACCTACCTGACAAATGACTATGCAACCTGTTTCTGAAGGCCTCCACATTCATACAATACCCTCAGGGTAAGCAATATATGCTCTTGGTTGCATATTATGGAAACATCAAGCTATAACACAGCCCTTGCATTACTTCAGGCACATGAATTGCAGACGAAGGAGTCATACAAAATCATGAGTCTGGATGGGCCATAGCTATGGGAACGACTCAGGACCAGGCATTTTGAAGTGCAGAAAATGTCCTTCTGCTCTAAATGAGGTTTGTTTTCAACAGTAAGGAAGCAAATCAGCATGCATGCTTGTCCTCAAAGCCAGAGTTTGGTCTTTGTCTCCTTCTATTCAGCAAACAAGCTTAGCCACTCTGTTCCTTTAATACTTTCCTAGCTAGGGAAGATTGTGTTTTAGCTGATTATTTCTTACAAAGTCTCATCCACGTTCTTCATTTGGTAGCCCACTCTTTATTGTATGTATTTTTTTTTCACTTTTCACCTCTTCCCAGAGATTTTCAGCACAGTTCTTCAAGAGCTCAGATCTGGCCTATGTCTTTGATATGCAAGGAACACTTCTTTCTTTTTCTCCAGGAACACACCATACTCTTTTACATCAATATTCCACTTATCTGAATTTTGCCACCAAGCCTGTTCTATAATTAAAAATCACATTTTTATTCTTTTCATGAATAATTTCAGGTTCACAGAGGTATTCCCCATGGGTTTTATTTTATCCATAGAAATTTTAAATGATTGGTAGCCTACTCTATGATCCCCTTTGTTACTTCTACAACCCTATTCTGAGTGCATATCAATTCTAGTTTCTTAGTCTTTCTACAGCTCAGCAAATAAGAAATGTTTATTCTCATTTATAGTCCATTATTCCATACTAGTCTTGGTTCTGGATTAAAACTCTTCTCTACAGATTTGCAAAGCAATCTTCAAAGTTTCTCTTCCTCTTCACATGTTTTGGACTCCATCATCAGTCAGTGGATGACTCATGAATTATTCTTGGATAAAGAAGTGAAAGCCCTCCTGACTGTACCATCTGCTCAGCCATACTTTCGTCTAGTGGATTCATCTTTATGTGGATGTGCTTTGCTCCTTCACTGAGAGACAGATGGAAGTCCCCAGTCATTCAATTTTCCTTCCAGTATCTTGCAGTCACTTTGGATCAGAGTAAGATCATTAACAGTGCTCGCATGACTGAACAGAACCATGCCTTGGCCAATGAATTGGATATGCCTCAGCAATCATCAGTAATATTTCACCTCCCAGTTACTCTCTGGCATATCTCAATATGCCAGGGCAGAGGCTTTTCTCTGCCATCCTCACAATGCTGACTTGAACAAGGGCCCTCCCAAGGTCAGTATTGTTCAACATCTTCATCGATGGTCTGGATGAAGGGACAGAATGCACCCTCAGCATGCTTGATGATGACACAAAACTGGGAGGAGAAGACCAGAACAGAACAGAAGTCTGTTCTGCCATCCAATGTGACCAGGACAGGGTGGAGATTTGGGCAAAGAGCAACCTTATGAAGTTCAAAAAGGACACGTGTAGGGTACTTCTTAATTTTATTACCATGTTATTTTTGAAATTTCTCTCTTTTGTAAAAAAAAATATTCCGCCCAAAAAAATAAGTTTAAGTAGGATTTTGGCATTTAATAAGTTTGAAAACTTGGAAAGTTTGAAAGCTGAATGTGGAACTAGAGACAAATAAAAAATATTTGAAAAGTCCTGGCAGTCAGGTAAAGCCCCTGGAGACTGGAAGAAAGGAAACATTACACCCATTTTTAAAAAAGGGTAGAAAGGAGGACACAGGGAACTACTGACCTGTCAGCCTTACCTCTGTGCCTGAGAAGATCCTCCTAGATGCCATGCTACAGCACATGGAGGACTGGGAGGTGACTCAAGACAGCCAGCATGGCTTTACTAGGGGCAAATCCTTCCTGACCAGCCTAGTGGCTTTCTATGACAAAGTGACTATGTCAGTGGACAAGGGACAACCTACACGTGTGATCTATCTGGACTTCTCATAGTGCCCCACAACATCCTGCTCAGCGTGTTGGAAAGATATGGATTTGATGGGTGGACTGTTCAGTGGATAAGGAATTGTCTGGATAATCACATCCAGAGGGTAGTGCTCCATGGCTTGAATCCAGATGGGGCGCAGTGACAAGTGGTGTCCCTCAGGGGTCTATACTGGGACCTGTGCTGTTTAATGTTTTTATCAATGCTATAGAAAGTGGGATTGAGTGCACCATCAGCAAGTTTGCAGGTGACACCAAGCTGAGTGGTGCTGTTCATACACCAGAGGGACAGGTTGTCATCCAGAGGGATCTGGACAAGCTGGAGAGGTGTGCCCAGGTGAACCTCATGAGGTTCAACAAGAGCAAGTCCAGAGTCCTGCACCTGGGCTGGAACAAACCCTCACCATCAATACAGACTGGGAAATGAGGTGATTAAAAAGCAACACTAGACCTGGGGAACAAGAAGCTGGACAGGAGCAGACAGTGTGGGCTTGCAGCCCAGAAGGCAAATCACATCCTGGGCTGCATCAAAAGATGCCTGACCAGCAGATCCAGAGAGGTGGTTCTGACACTTTGCTCTGGTGAGTCTTCACCTGGAGTATTGCATGCAGTTCTGGAGCCCTCAACACAAGAAAGACATGGACCTGACAGGGCAGGTCCAGAGGAGGCCACAAAAATGATCGGGGGATGGATCACCCCTGCTAAAAAGACAGGCTGAGAGAGCTGGGGTTGTTCAGACTGGGGAAAAGAAGGCTCCAGGGTGACCTAATCACAGTCTCCCTCCTAAGGCAACCTACAAGAAAGATGGGGACAGACTGTTTACAAACATCTTTAGTGATAGGATGGGGAGCAGTGCCTTCAAACTAGAGAAGAGAGATTTAGATTGGATGTTAGGAACAGATTCTTTACCATAAGGGTTGTGGAACACTGAAACAAGTTGCCCAGGGAGGTAGTTTGGGCCCCATCTCTGGGGAGGATGCTCTGCTGACCGCAGGAGGGGTTGGACTAAATGACCCTTGGAAGTCCCTTCCAACCCAGACCATTATATGATTTTATGGAAAAATAGCCAATACTTTTATATTAGTGATTTTTCTCCTTTCCTATCCTGTTATTTTTTTTAGCTTTTCCTTTTTCTGCTGTTGCTTTTCTTTCCCAGAATTGTCCACTTCAATGAGCAGTTTACAGAATTTAGCCAGCCCTTCACACTGCAGCATCCACAAAAGCAGTATTACAAAGAAAAACGATCACTTTATGCTATATCATCCTTTTTTTTTTTTTTTTTTCCCATCTCTCATGAATACTTCTCTGATTTCTTAGTAACCAACATCAGGCACTGCAGTTTGGAGCAGTGATGTTGAGCACTCCCAAGAAATTCCCTCAAACAAGGAAGCTTTTGCAAAATGCACTGTTTTGAAAATGCTTGTACAATATCTCTCTCTGAGGGCTTCAAAGCACTGCTCTGTGTAAAGCACATTACAGTGACTATTCAAGGCAGAACAGCATGGATCGCAGCAACTGTGGCCAGACACCTTCTCAACAAGATGGAAATGAGAAGGTATCCTGCCTTTGTGTGAACCCTGGGCATGCTTAGGGTAGCCAGAGAGCTTTCAGCCATCTGCTCTCAGCAGGAAGAACACTTGTTACTGCTGGGGGAAACATCTCCCTGAAAGCTAGCATCTGGCAGTGCAGGCCCCACATGGCACTGCTCACAGGCATCAACTCCAGGACATCCTTCTCACCACATGACTCATGGCAGCCATGGAAGCGATGCACACTCAGTTCTCCTTTTTTCACCCCAGTTCACCTTGTTCCCCAGTGTCATGGAGGAGAATGGAGACAAGCCTCACTGGCAAGGCATTATATTTTTAAATTATATTTACAAGGTTTGGAATTAGTCGATGTCAAGGAGAACAAATTGTAAGCATCATTCTAATATATATATATATATAGGCAGAGGAGGGCAACAAAGCTGGTGAAGGGCTTGCAGAATAAATCATGTGAGGAGTGACTGAAGCAGCTGGGGCTGTTTAGTTTGAAAAAGAGTACGCTGAGGGGAGACCTCATTGCTGTCTACAGCTACCTGAAAGGCTGTTGTGGAGCCACTGCTGCTGGTCTCTTCTCACAGGTAAATAGTGATAGAACAAGAGGAAATGGTCTCAAGCTGCAACTGGGTAGGTTTAGAGTGGACATTAGGAACAATTTTTCCATGCAAAAAGTGGTCAGGCATTGGAATGGGCTGCCCAGGAAAGTGGTTGAGTCACCAAACCTGGATGTGTTTATAGTCATTTGGATGTGGTGCTTGGGGATATGGTTTAGGGTGCATCTTGTAGAGTATTGGTGATCCTGAGGGTCTTTTCCTAGCTGAATGTTTCTGTGATTCTGCGAAAACAAACATAAAGGATTTTCTTAAATCCTTCTCTGTTCTGTCTTTTCCTCGTGCCATAGATCAGCAGAGGTTGTGTAGTACCAGTGTTGGAGCAAATCCATTAGTTATAAACAGTTTTACATAATACTGATTATCTTTCCTAGATTTCTTTCATCAGCTTTACAGCAAAATTTTTGCAGAAAATGTTACAGTCAAGTATTGATCAAGAGGCAGAGAAAAGAATCTGTCAGGGTCTGTGAAGTTCAGTCTGTGGTTTGGATACTGCAGTTCTCAGTTTTGGAGAATGGTTTGGGAAAGCTTACTTGAAGCATGACTTTTATGTGCTTTTCTATTGCATTTTAATTTTCTAAGTGTTTTTAAATCTAGTAGACCTCACATCTCACTGGATAGATAAATAATTTTAGTTATATTAGCATTTATTACTGGGTTTCTGCAGCTTTATTATTAGTGCACTTTATCTTGCATTTTATTACTAATCCAAACCAAGTCCTGTAAAGGATTAAAGCATGCTAACAGAAATAATTACATTTACATTCTAAACAATAAATAAGACTCTACAAACTTTCTAAGCACTAAGATAACTACTTTATGTCATCATATCTGCCATGCAACTCTCTCATATGAAAAAATTCTTAGCCTTAGTATCTCACATTTGCATTTCCAAAAATCTAAACTCCTCAGTAAAAAAATATTTTCCATAAGTGACTAGCTCAAGTTCTCAATGAATCCTGGAAGTACTAGGCTTGGCTTCCTGCTTTTATCAGTTTTAACTCTAATATTCTTTACTGAAATTCAATCTTTACATATTTTATCACACTTGTTGACACAGAATTCGAAGCGATGTCAGACTGGTGACTGGGCACTGCTGCAGCTTTAGGGAAAGGTCTGCTACCAGAGGGCACTGGTCCACCACTGTCATAGGATTAGCAGGCAAGAGCTGAAAATCACAGATTTTCCTAGGATCCTAGGTCTTAAAGCCTAATTGATCAAATGTAAACACTGATTTTGTTGTATCTCCTCTGTTTTATGAGTATCACTTCTCCCTTTATGAGATTGAATGGTGACCAGATCATCCCTGACAGACAATAACAATGAAGACCTCCAGAGAAATCCCAACAAAGAAAAGCTGCTTTTGAAATATTATTATTTCAGACATTTAATAATTCTATTGCTTCCTGCATGTGGTTTTAATGGACTAGAAACTCTCTGTTAAGTAATTTCTACTCTGTCAACAGTTCCTCTAAATATTGCAGGGTTCTAGGTCTACAAAACAGTAAAAGAAACACTGTGAGTATCCTTTTTATTTCCCAAATCAAAGCTATTGCCTTGGATGCTAGTACCAAACACTGAGAAGAGGAGCTTCATCTTGCATGAATGATTACAGCTTTGCATATCTTCCTAAGCTACAGTGTGATGACATTGAGTCACTTCACCCAAGGGGGACTGCCAAAGGAAATCCTTTTTTAAACGCCTTTTAGAACTTATTTTACATACACTATGTTGTGACTTCTCAAGCTTTCTGCAAAATGTATTTATTGAACAATACATTTAAAGATTCTGGAGTACTAAAATATCATGAAATAACAAATAATTAACTTATACTTCATTGGCCAAGTTTTTATCATTATACTGTGCACTCTGTGATTTTATTGCTATGTTACCTTTGTTTACTACTTTATTGCTAGGCAAAAGCAATTCCAGTGACCAATTCCAGATTAAGTATCCTATGCAGCTAACACAGAATCATAGAATCATAGAATGGTTTAGGTTGAAAAGGGCCTCAAAGATCAACCAGTTCCAACCCCCTGCCATAGGCAGGGACACCTCCCACTAGAATAGGTTGCTCAAGGCCTCATCCAACCAGGCCTTGAACACCTCCAGGGAGGGAGCAGCCACAACCTCCCTAGGCAACCCATTCCAGTGTTTCACCACCCTCACTGTAAAGAACTCTCTCCTAACATCCTGTTTAAATCTCCCCTTTGCCAGCTTAAACCCACTACCCCTAGTCCTGGAAGCTTCTGTATTTCAGCGGGTCTACCATGAATTTGGTTATATCAAGAAGCTAGAGTCTTAATGAAACATCTTTGCAATGTCTGTTTCTTTTCTGTTTGCATTCCTGTTAGCAAAAGATATATATATATATAGATATATATATATTTGTAAGGTTAATACATCAAAAAATAGATAGCACCAGACTGTCTGCAGTACAAAATTAAATTATCTGTTTTCCATTATTTGGAACCTTTAATCTCTATGCAATTAATCAGAAGTACATAATTTGAAGGTACGTTCTTGTTGCTGCTTGGAAGCTTTTTATTTATGAGGCAGCAATCTTTGTTCCTTACTGTAGATGGTAGAAGCCCACATGCAGCCTTGCCAGTAGGTGAGTCCTGGCTATGCTGAGTTCTTGCCCAAGAAGCAGCAATTTAATTAGTGGCAACAGACTGGCAAATTAACAGTGGTCTCTTAGGACTTGACTAAAATTAGAGGAGTTGGTTTGTCCAGGATATTCCCATTAGCAAGGGCAACCAGCCCATAACCTTTGATAAAAAAGACTTGTAATTTTATTCTTTTGTGTAATAAAAAGTGAATACATTCACCTCCAAATTCCTTGTGGCAATTTGGCAGCAGCCACAAGTATTTATGAAAACCAAGGTTTCTCATAACCTCAAAATGCATGTAATACTCTACCTATCTCTTTCTGCCTGAAAATTGTTTTCCTTTAAGCATAATTTCTTTCAATGGTCCTTGAAACTCGCTAGTGGTGTTACAACTTTTGTTTCCCCTTTAGCACTGGGCAGTTTCCAATTATTACTGGGGTGCAATTCCGATTTTGCACCCCTATCAAAGCTCTAGGTGCTACCTTGTTAATGAGCTTTTATTTCCTTACATTAAATAGGGTTTCTTTTGTTACGGCTCTCACCATTGTCTTCTCTCCTTTCATTGTGCACCTCTGAGAAAATGCTGGCTGCATCTTTTCCACAATTCTCCTTGTGAGAGTGAACAACTGCAACTAAATCATCCCTTAGCTTCTTTTTCTCCAGGCTAGGCATATAGAGTTCTCTTAGCCTCTTGTCATAAATCATGCCATTCTCCATGCTAGTGGTCTTTCTCTCTGCTCTCTCCAGTTTATCGATCTCTGTTGTGCACTAGAGACCCCAAAACTGAACTAGTGCATTTCAATTTCAGTTGTCTTCTTCTCTAAAGTCAATGTAAAACCTCAGGAATCCAGTGTCTGTTTTGTGGTTGGGTTTTTTGTTTTGTTTTGGGGTTTTTTTAAGCATCTAAAACTATGGGGCTCTGAACCTGTGTGGGTTTTTCTAAAGAGGGATGGCGTTCAGATGCCAGGCTTCAAGCCTGGATGTGTTTAACATCATGCATGAGAAGCATACAGATGAGTGCCTTTAGGACTTCTGCATCAGACAAGCAAAAAACCAGAACCAAGATTGTTAGAAGAAATTTTGATAAAAGAAGAAAACAGAAAGTCATTAGGATATCCAAATTGTGGAAGGTTTGTAAACCATGAAAGCTATGTCCACACGCTGACACCTGTCAAGAGTACAGAGGCCATAAGTTAAAACCTGTAAGATTAATCAAGCATGTCCTTCTTTTTTAGGCAGAAGACAGCTGGCCTCCCTGCTGAACACCAGGCTTACTGCTGTGCACATTTATCTTCTACTGAAAGATTCATGAGCCATTTCTCAGCCAGAATCTGCTCCATCTGCAGGCATGGGGGTACCAGGTGAGTGGTCAAAGCTGCAGCTGAGCTCTGCAGCCAAGCTGGCAAATTTAGAAGTGAGTCAGAGCATGATGGTCAACTGAAGACCTGCAGGAGGTACCTAAGGATGGCAGCTGCAGCCCAGGAACCTCCTTACACAGCTGAGAACCTGGGGAGAATCTGGACTCGCCTTGAGCATCTCCCTCTGTAGGATGTCAACAAAGGCACATTTACTGATGCCTAAAACCTGCCTTCACAAAAGGAATGTACATGTAGGAATGACATAATTTTCTTTTTCTTTTTTTTAATTTGTTTTACTTTTTTTTTGTTTGAATGGTTGGTTTTGGGTGGGTTTTTATTTATTGTTCTGATTCAGTTATTTTACCAATGTAAGAAGTCACACCAAAAGAAAATTTTCAGACAGCTTTCTGTAGTTCTGCAATTTCCTTCCCTTTCCTTCTCTTCCCTTCCTTTCCATTTCCTTTAAATAATATGGCTCAAAATCTCTTACCCTTAAAATCAACCTTTATTTCTCCATAATAAAAGTTGACCTCTATGATAAAATGAAAATGCAACAACCGACAACGAACCAGGACATTAGTCTAAACTATCTGACCATGACCAACAGAATGTACTTTGGAAAGGTTCATTTTATTCTACATCATGAAATGAAAAATAGTTGTCATCACTCTCCTACAAGTTAGCCACTGTGATTTCTATGTCATAAGTATGCAATTATTATCAGATGTGAAGCCCCCTCTAAAAGATGCTTGAGCTCACTGAAGGGCTATTAAAATTTATCAATCTCACATCACAGAGGTCTTGATGTTTCTTCTGCCTTTGATTTCAGCTTACATGGCCTCACTGACCTCAAATTTCATTTAAATGTCAGATTAAGATTAGATCTACAGCACAGGTAAATTTTAACTAGCCACTGTGACGTTGAACATTATGGCTAGGCCTGGCTCATGCTCATAAGCTTATTTTTATCTTCTAAAGTATCCAGGGAAGTAGATAGTTTTGCCTAGAAAGACAAAAAGGGACAGTAATGGAAAAAAATTCAGGGCAGAAATCCTAGATGATAGCCATTCATCTCAGAAAAGAGGAATAATGCAGAGAGTAGTGTCTTTGACAGCATATTTCTTCTCCTGTGTCAGAGAGTAAAACTGTATGAGGCAACCCATGCTTGCATCAGTTTAGCTTGCAAGTCTCCATAGCTGTGCAGGTTTGGGCTAGGATAGAGTTAGTTTTCTTCATAGTAGCTACTATGGGGCTATGGTTGGAATTTGGGCTGTTGCTAATACAGAGATGTTTTCATTACCGAGCAGTGCTTACAAAGAGACAAGGCCCTTTCTGCTTCTCAGCCCACCCCACCAGTGAGTAGGAAGGTGCTGCACAAGAAGCTGGCATGGAACCCGGCTAGAACAGCTGACCCAAACTAAACAACAGGATATTCTTTACCATGCGATGCCATGCTGAGTACATAAAACTGGAGGAAGAAGGAGGAAAGGGGGGGATGTTTGAAGTAATATTGTTTGTCTTCCCAAGTGACTGTTAAGCATGGTGGAGCCCTGCCTTCCTGGAGGTGGCTGAATGCCTGGATGATGATGCCAAGTAAATGCTTTCTTTGGATGCATGGCTTTTACCTATTTAAACTGTTGCCTATTAAACTGTCTTTATTTTAACCTGCTAGTTTTCTTACTTATACCCTTCCAATTATCTCCCCTGCCCCACTATCAGGCCAATGAGTGAAGAGCTGCATGGGGCTTAGTTGATTGATGGTTGGGACTAAACCAAGACAACAGATTATTAAAGCTACTGCCATGAAAATCTTCCAACAGACATCCCACGAACCAAGACAGTGTGTCATGATGTTATGATGGCATTTTTAAAAAGTGAATAAAAGCTTACGTATTTGAAAGAGAAGGATAGATCCTGTCTTTCTAGCAAAAGGTGGCTTAGCTGCTCAGGCAGCACATGAGAAGTGCTGGATTGTAGAGCTTGTGACCAAAATGCTTTTCTAGTCACATGTGGTGATACAACTGACTTCCTCAGCTCATTTTAAAACCTGCCTGTTTGCTTCCAGTCTAGATTTCAGATACTGTCAAGAGCATCAACTGCTTGGCCCACCCTCATGTGAAAAATAACAACTGAGGTCTCCAAATTCAGTTCTTAAAATTGTGAGATTTAGAGGATAACACTTGGAAATCCTACTTGTTTCTGCTAAGAGCCTTCTTTTACCCTTCAGAATTTACACCCTCAAGTTTATCACCCAAAGAGGCTCTTTTCTGACAGTTAGGATAGAATCTGTATTAGAATCATAGGGTTGGAAGGGACCACAAGGATCACCTAGTTCCAACCCCCCTGCCATGGGCAGGGACACCCTACCCTAGATCAGGCTGGACAGAGCCTCACCCAGCCTGGCTGCAAACACCTCCAGGGATGTGGCCTCAACCACTCCCCTGGCCAACCCATTCCAGGCTCTCACCACTCTCATGGTGAAGAACTTCCTCCTCACATCCAGTCTGAATCTCTCCACTTCCAGCTTTGCTCCATTCCCCCTGGTCCTGTCACTACCGGATAGCCTAAAAAGTCCCTCCCAGCTTTTTTGTAGGCTCCCTTCAGGTCCTGAAAGACCACAATAAGGTTACCTGGGAGCCTCCTCTTCTCCAAACTGAACAGCCCCAACGATTTCTGTCTGTCTTGTTGGTCTGTCCTCATAGGAGAGGTTCACACAAACCTAGAAACTTTATGGTTTAATTTTACCCCTAAAATATGCAGTAGCCTCCAAATACTATATAAAAAAAGAAGAGGGGGAAAAAAAGGCAATGTAATTATTTCTATGGACCTTTAAAGTACTCTGTGTAACAGAGCATTAAGGAAGGCCTGTGCTTCAGCTGCCAAAGCATAGGGTCTCTAGATCTGATTCAACTCCAGGAGCTGGCAGGCTGGAAGTCTGCCACCAGAAATTACATTCAGCATCATCCTATTACTCTTTTTCCCAAGGGCATGTAGCCTAGATTCTTCAAAACAAAAATGTCATTTCATGTAGTTTTCTCTTATCGTGCTTCACTGTATCCGTAAGTGAAGTTATCAACTTGAACATGATACGTCTTCAAAGCACACAATAAAACTGTGCACTGCCTCCTGCAGTACAGATGAGATGCTCAGATATACTTGCACCTCAGCTTCTGTCAGCCCCAAATACTGCCATCAGTGCTACTCAGGAAAAAATGAACTCTCAGAAACTGCAGGCTTCTGACTCTGTCCTCATTGCAGGCTGCTCCCTGTTTTTTATACTCAGTGCCAAGGTAAATGTTTGTTATGGGATTTTCCCTCACTCCTTGTAAGACAGTGCTGATCATGTTCACTTCTAGCCTAGGAGTTTTTCAGCTGTGTGTCACAACAGATACCTCTGTGACCAAACACGGGTAGGGAAAACTACTCAGCCTGGATTTTCCTCACTATGTGTCATTCTTTGTTAAGGTCAAAGGAGAAGGAGCATTCAGCATCATCAGCATTATCAGCATCATCTTTCAGGCATTCAGAGGCATTAATCCAGGACACTGTAGTGAGTGGAGCTTACTGTTCATAGAATTAACATCTATTCCTTCACTTGTTTTGCCATATATTGTTCCCAGCTGGCAAAGACGTAAGTTCTATCTATTTTGATTAAACATCACAAACACCCCACCCCCCCCGCC